>JAJHUR010110500.1:1196-18955 GCA_027495735.1 Lutjanus campechanus | reverse complement strand
AC
Source organism: Lutjanus campechanus (assembly GCA_027495735.1). Classification (NCBI taxonomy): domain Eukaryota; kingdom Metazoa; phylum Chordata; class Actinopteri; order Lutjaniformes; family Lutjanidae; genus Lutjanus; species Lutjanus campechanus. The sequence goes on along the minus strand of JAJHUR010110500.1, from coordinate 18,953 downwards.
GCAGAGAAAAGAACAGGAAATTCAGTTTGACAAGTGTTGTGTCAAAATATAACTGCAGTGAGCAATCAGAGAAGACAAAGTCAAGGACAACTTGTTCCTGGAATTACTTTAACATTTAAGCAGATGTACCTTTTGGTTTAGCCTATTTTCACACTATAAATTGTCACTTGTGATTCTGTGGCGACCATTTTGGAGTACTGGAGTTGACCGTGATCTGCCCAGACACTGAGTTTTTATCCATTCGGGCTAGAAGATAAAATCATGGCTCTTCAGTGGGCTTGCTGCTGTGCAGAGAACTGGGGGCCCGGAGCCAAGGTTTCCAGAGCAAACAGCCTCACATAGCTGCTCCCCATCACTGCCTATTCATCCCTCTGCATCCCACCTGACAGAAAGAGGAGCGACACAGACCAACAGAGAGACAGAAAGGCTCTTGGCAGTGAATCCAGGCCTTGCTGGGTTCAGTTGAACAGCTGTGTCTAATAAAGTGTCTCGACTAAAAAAAATTGGAGTACTTCACAACAATCCAGCGCAAAGAGAAAGGCAGCAGAGGAGGAAGAGGCGAATGAATGATCGAGAGATTTAGTTGAAAAGCTTAAATGACAGGGGCCAATTTCTCCTAACCAGGAGGAAAAGGTACAATGACTCTACTGATTGGTGGATACTCAGGTTTAAAAGCTGACTGATTGGCTCGAAGAGGACCCTCCTGTGCCTGTTTAGATCGATAGCATGTCGAAAGTCCTTTCATCCTGCATGTAGCCTGCATCGGGACTGCAGGATTCGGGGGTGAAAACAGAAACAATGCAGCTGCATCCCGGAAATCATGTGACAGGGAGATAAAATACCATCAAACTTACTGCTGGATACTGAGAATGTAGAAGATTTTAGATGACAAACCCCGCTCTGTGAAGAGATCAACTCTGCTCTAAACTCTAAAAGGGAAGTATATAGAACAGACCTAAAGCGAAATAAGTGGGATAAGTCATCAACTTGTGCATGCTAACAAGCATGTAGGAAAACAAGTTTGTTTTTCTTTGTGTGAGATTCACAGGAAACAGTGCCTGCACATACCGGATGTGATGTGGAGGACAAAAGGTGAGAGAGAGAAGCAGTAAAAAAGAAGACAATCGATGGTTCAGTACTTCATACATGTTTTTTTAGAAACATATGCAGTGGTAGACATGTGTTCTGTTCACCGGTAAATTTTTGCCAATGTGTTTCCACCGCAGAAGCTTTCTCTTAAGGCGCCCACACACGATCGACGGTAAAACCACTTTGTACTGGCTGGGCCATTGTTTACATATGGGAAAGCAGGTGCGTCCAACTATAGGCAGAGGTGTTTCCACTGGTGTGGTGCACGAAATCACCACAGATTATTTCATCTTTGACCTCATCTGCTGCTGATCCTTCAAAACACAACCAATGTGACAACAGCTGTATGTGATCACATAGCTAGAAGCAACACATGCAAACAGGAGAGGGAGTGAGTGATGGAAGAAGTCTTTCATTGTTCCCCAAACTCGATATCACAATATTAAAAACATACCATAATTTCACCAGTAAACACAATACGTGGCGAAATGTCAGCAGTCAGATGGGGCTACCAGATATCTGAATAGGCATATAGTTTACAAAGCTTACTTAGCTAAATCCAATGCTAAAATTAGCTTAGCTGGCAGACAATGAGATATAGCTCTGCACTTTGCCTCTCTGCACCCTACCAAGCAGTGTGCCAAGAGACAAATCTAGCTGTCCAAAAAAAAAAGACTGCTTATACTGCATTCTGACGTGATGTGAGAGCAACAGTTGGTGGCAGTTCTGCACCTTTAAGTAGGTTTGCCAGCCACTGGAGGAGGACGAGAGTGATATTACAAATCATAGACTAGACAGGGCTTTGCCAGTCAGCAGTGCTGCCAATTTTTTCCTATGGCCACTCGCGGCATTGCAGCAAAAATTCCCCACCGGCCCAAATAGCACTCCCTCTCCACAATGTAAAGTCTATGAGCCGAACGGGAACTCGTGGGGGTGTGGGGAGGGCAACGACTGTATTTTGATATATAATGTTGATGTGATATAAAATGACATACCGTGCTTGAAGATTTTGTCCATATCTCCCACCCCTCCTATCTAATTTACTGTTCATTGTTAAACTGTGATGTAACAAATCTCTCAGTCCACACTTTGAGAACTGTAAACAGGTACAAGAGTAGCTCCTCTATGCACCTGCCCATGACCTGATTTCTGCCCCCAGTGCTCGATGTCATGTCGCTATTAACACAGATTTTGAAATTTAATAAATCTACTGTTAAGTTATGAAAAGATATGTTTTTGGTGTTTTGTTGTTGTTGTTTTTTTTCATTTTCAGTTTCAGACTTTGGATTTAATTATTTTGGATACAAGGACATACAAGTAAGGCAGCAATGATTTTTCCTTTGAACCTTGTACACTGCTGCCACAGTGATAATTCCCCACTCTGAAGTATTTGTCATGCACTTGCACGCCTGTAAAAACTCAATTAGAACTAACTGATATACACACAGAATCAGGTTCATCCTAATCCTTTAGACAAAATACAGAGAGCTTCTCATTTACATGGTGTTAAATAAATGTGGTTACAGCAAAAGCTCAACAGTATGCAGGTTATTTAGGTTCATATAAGGTGTAAAATCTTACAGACTCAAGGTCAAAGGTGAGGAGGTCAACATTACCACACAGCAGACAAGGTTTGCATATTTTGTGCACTTTCCTTAACCGATTTATCGATCAGATTTAAATTTAAGTTTCCTTATTCAACAAATGTCACTGCTATTTCTCTATTGGTTGATAACAATTAATACATATTTAATCAGTTAAGTTGTTGATTAATGATCACTCAATAACAACCCTACAGCAGACAAATCTGTCAGTACGCCGCTATTTATTTCATAAAGGAACTATTTACCTGTTGTCAAGAGTTACCTGCTGAACTCAGTTCTAGAACAGGACTGGGTATTATTATATATACATATAATTGATATTATTCACATACAGGCACGAAACGTTTCAACCACCAAGAAAATCTCAACATAAAGCACCTTAGAAAACGAGCTTTACCGTTTCAGGTGGATAAACTGAGGAAAAACCTGAAGCAAAGTGTGAATAAGAGCTGTTTCATTTTAAGGCAGAAGGGGGGGGGGCAGAACCAGGAGAGAGAAAAACAGCACGATGGCCTTGAGAATATGGATCCTCGCTTCCCAACACCTTTGTTTGTCTCAGAGTGCCACAAGAGAGCCCTGCGTGCGTATTTGTGTGTATGTGTGTGTGTGTGTGTGGTTGGGGGGCGAGGGGTGAGGGATTGGGGGGAGATGCTGGGCTGTGTGACAGAGTCTCTCTCTGCATTAATTGCTTAAATTGAAGCGCTGCCACGTCTCTGTGAGAGACGCTTTGATATGATAATGGCAGCCTTCTCAGCACAGGAGAGGCCTGCTTTGTGTGTGTGTGTGTGTGTATGTGTGTGTGTGTTATTCAATGGTGTCTGGGACACCGAGTTGAGTCAGCCATTACCCAGAAGCCACTGCAGCTTCAGGAAGAGAAAAGAGGCACTGTCTCCTGAGGTCTGACACATACGCATATACACACATAGAGAATGGTCTGATCAAACACACACACACACACACTGACACTCACATAGACCTCCTGGGTACTTGCTAAGCCAGCTGACCTTTACACAGGCCACCCACAGCTGACCCGTCCTCCACCATGTGACGAGGTGGGAGGCCGAAACTACTACGCTGTCCCATGGCTACACACACACACACACACACACACACAGCTATTCCACCTGTTATTGCTGGACATCTATTTCAGATGGTGAGACAAGACACCTGGTGAGCTTATGGTTGTGATTTGTTTTTTTTAAAATTCCATATAGTGCAACAATAAAAAGCTGTCCAGTCCACTAAAATCTAGATTTTGTGCCCTAAATCTCTCTATAGTGCCTTAAAGTATATATAGTACCTTGATATGATTGTGGTGTCCATGGCAACAACTGTCAGTGATGGCACAAACCTTGATGTTTCATAAATTCAAAATTTCACTTATTGAATTGTTAAACCAACTTGAGAAAATACTTCTTCCTAAATTAGTTTGTTACTAACGTGGAATATTTTTTAAGTTGGTTAACAGTTCTCTTCTTAACGCTCCTTGTAACTGAATGCACTTTTTGAGTTGCTTTGAACTCGGACTGTTGACAGCTCGTAAAACCAGCACAGTTTGGCAGTGATTTAATCTAGAAAATGAAAACAAGGTTGAATGTGGTCTATGTCAGAATAAACTGATGTAATAACGATGCAATTTAATGTGCATGGAACAATGGACTTTTACTTTATCGGTCATTGGCCACCCTGGTTCCTAAATATCGGCATTGGCATCAGCCAACGAAAAACCCCTATCAGTCGACCACTAATTAAGAGCACAGCTGTGCAGTGCAGTGCCCCGAGATAACTTTGTTAGAATTTGATGCCATACAACTGAAATTGAATTGAATGGTAACCACATTATAATTACAATCCTCACATTGCATATTTAGATAAATTCTGAGTTCTTACAGCTGACGTTACAGCTGTAACATTCAATTGGAAAATCTATAAAAACATCAAGTGAAAACAAATTCTATTTCACAGCTTTCACGCTTGCTTTCTGCTCAGTGCTGCCCTCATCTCCTCCGTGATGTCTGAGTCATAGAAGAGTTGTAGTGTGGAAAAGAGGAGAGGAGGAGAGGAGGGAGGCTTTGGGATCCACCCAAGTGCTCTTGAGCCACGACACATTTACAGTTTTACAGCAGACTGTGGAGCAGAGAGAGGGTGAGTCAGAAAATCTGTGTTTTCTACAAACACTGGTGATGACTCGACTGTCACACACTATTAATAGATGCGGGGTTGTGTCACGATGAGCCTCTCCTCTTGTCCATACTGTATATGTGTGTCTTTAGTGTGTGTGGTGTGTGTTCGTCTTTCCCCTGCTGCCAAAGGCCCCATTCCCATCCCTTGATCTGGAACAATGTGCTTCAGTCAGAGAGAGAGACAGAGCTGCCTTAGAAACTAGGGCCCCCCTTAACACACACACATACACACACACACGCACACACACACACTCCCTGCCAGTTTCAACCCACTCAAAAACCAGCTGAGTAGCACTCCTGCATCCAAACATCAATAAACCTAAACATGAATATATGATTCTAGCTTGTCACATGCATTAAATGCAGCATTACAGCCAGATTTTAAATCAAAGTACAAACACGCACACCCATTTTCACACACAGAACCCCGTCCCATGAATAATAAGCGTCCAACTATGCCAGAGGTCACATCCACGCTCCACTCCCCACAGCTTTCCCAACCGACCCCCTCATTAGGGAAATGTTTGTCCCAGCTGGGAAGGTGGGACGGGTGAGAAACAGCGGAGAAAAACAGGGAGGGAGGGGCCGGAGCAGTCGTTACTGAGAGCGAGGATTTCTGAGAGACTTCAGTGACTAATTGCAGTCGACTACTTACTTGCCAAATTTTGTCACTTAAAGCATTCACAAAAGGTTCGCAGACTTTTCAGCAGTGGGAGAAATTCTCTTCAAAATGTGAGTCCCGTCCAATTGAAAACTCTTGTTGCTGGTAACAACTCTTTTTTTTTTTTTTTTCTGTGGGAGACCATGTTTGTGCTCAGTCATATTCATCACAACACACACACAAACAAATTGACAGTCAGCAGTTTGCACAGAGTCCACAAAAGTGGGCACGCTGGCAAAAAAATGTTTACCTTTCAGGAGACGGCAGAGCAGCAAATGCAGCGATGAAAACACACTTGAAAAGAGAAGAGCTTGTGTGGATGCGCCAAACATTTACATTTAGCAATCTAAGAGTGAGAAATTAAATGAAAGCGTTCATTTTTATGGGGACAGTTGTAGGTCAGGTGTTTGTTGGTGTAATAAAAAAGAAATGAAGGTCAGCACATGTGCGGCTCTTCTTAGAGAACATAAGGAATAAAAGAAGAAAAAGAAAGAAAGAAAGAAAGAAAAGAAAAATCTGTTTCTCTCGTCTGACGTTCAAAACAGTGTTTAAGGAATATGACATTAAGATGAAAAGAGTGACGGATGCGTATCAGGATAAATGTACAGGGCATATTTAAACTGCCGGAGACAAAAGGGCGCCCTGATTTAAAGGTTCAGTAGATCACTTTTATAAAAATGTATTGGTTGAAAGTGGAACTATATCCTGACCGTACATGAGACAGATAATATGTGAAAAAAATCAGGTTCCTCTGGCTCCTCCATGTCATCCTCGTGGCATTTGCATGAATCAGAATCAGAGAGTCTCAGACCGAGCTTCCAATCCAAAACTCTGCTATTTGACGTCCTGGACATGAGACTAAACAATCTCCAGAAATGTCAACCACAACTGTTAAGTGTCTGGGCCTTGCTGGACCTTCGCTGACCAGCTTTAGCACAGTAGGGCACAGTAACCGATACAGCTAGTGGTCGATTTACTGATAAGTCAATCAACAGAAGATTTATAGGCAGCTATCGTTTAGTTCAGCTTTTCAAAGCAAAAATGCTAAACAATCACTGACCTCCTCAGTTTACAGTTTGGTTTGAAATGTAAAAATGTTCTGCCTGTTTTAGTGTTTGTCTAAAGGCCTTTTCACACCAGGGAAGAAAAAATGCTCACTGACCTTTTTATCCAGTTTAAATCTTTCTAACATGAATATCTGCGCATTCCATCAGAAAGTAAACGCACCGTAACAAACGCATGGAAGCTTTGAAGAGTTTATTTTCTATCTTTTGAATCACAAAAGAAAAAAACGACATACATGGGTACACCGAATATAGAGAAATGGAGGAGAACTTGGTGAGTTTCACTGCTTGGTTCAGGAGCTGAACCTGAACCGCAGCCGCTTCAGGACGCATTTCAGGATGGCACCAAGTTTGAAGAAGCAGAATAATAATTTCAGAGAGCCGAATAGCCCGAAGCAGCAGCTGTCTGTAGGTGTTCATTCATACTCATCGACAGAAGGGAGAATCACCTGGTTGGAAGTTTAAATAAAGCAATTTTCTGTCCGATTGCTGAAGTTTGATAAAAACACCATCGTCATACTGAAGCTCATTTGCTTGCTCTCTCCACACATTGTCTTTGAAAGCATTATCATTATTTTTTTTCCCCCTTTTTTATCATATAAAACAGTTTTGTGCCTGTGTGAAACAAGTAATCCACCATGTTGAATGTTGTGAGCGTGACATCATCAACAACATGCCATTTGTTTGGTCAGATGTGAACATGCCGGAAGCGAAACTTAGAAGAGTGAATTATTCACATGAAAAAGCGTTCAGTCTATTTTAATAGCCTTTCATAATAATAAACTGATTATTTTTGGGGTTTGGACTGTTGGTCAGACAAAAACAAGCAACTACAGACTTCAACTTGGGCCTTTAGGAAACTTTGTTGGACATTTTTCGCTCTTTTCTAGCAGTTTATGGACCAGATAATTAATCTGTTAATCGAGAAAATATTGGTCAAATTAAGAATGAGAAAAAAAAGATTGGTTGCAGCCTTTAATTCCAGGTGTTACAGTGGTTGAATGACTAACAACCGACTGATATGAGTGATGAAGATGTACAAGAAGATAGCTTTATCTCTAGTGGACACACACATGCACACACACACACATACACACACACCAACACTCTCTCCTCTGTTAGTGGCTCCTGCTTCCACCGAATGAATGAAAGCCTCTGTTCTCTCTGGCTCTCGGCCCTCTTCATGCCCCGCTGCTGACTGGCAGATTGGAAGTAACAAATTGCTGCGTCCTCAGAATGATAATTAGCAAAGCCATGAAGGCGGTTTTGTTTAAAGGAGCATGATGTGAGCCAAACTTTCTGGTCTTTCTAGTCACCTGACTGACTTCTGATACCCTGAAACTTTACAAACAACAGAGGATTCAAACTTTTTGAGTTTAGTTGCCACTTCAAACGCAAAAAAAAAAAAAAAAACCTGTTATTTCTCACCACTGTCCCAGAGCCTCCTATAAATCACCAACATCATAAGCTAATTCTGAGCCACAGGGCAAAGGTGCGGGATTGTTTTAAGTCCAGAAAAACCTTTCATTGATGTCTCTGAGAGAAATCTCCATGGCACATATATATATTATCTTAGGTGTGATGAAAACAGAACTTGGCGGCCTTTTTATAATCAAGTCTCTACAGTGGAGGGAAGAGTCTCCTCCCCTCGCTCCGCTGCCTTTAGCACAGCTCCAGCATCTCCATCAACAAGTCAATAGAGGCTCTGGCTCGCCGAGACATTAGCTAGGAAGCTATGGAGGTGAGCAGGGCTTATTATAAGCCTCTTAGTGATTCTGCGGGAGGTGAAGAAATGGTCTCTGTTAGGGGAATCAATCCCCGGGTAATTACCTAGCCACACTGCAGGCTGCTGAGGAGGACTAGGACCGGGCTGAGGCTGCAAAGGCTAGTGAGCTCCAGTTCAATAAGAGCCTTTTAGGAGAGCCCATTGTCTCAGACTTAAGAGAGGGGTGCAGACTGATAATGATGATGATGACGACGATGATGATGATAAATACACAGCCCGTAATCAAGTGGTGTTTGACGGACACAAGTGCACAGCAGGGCTCATCAGAGTTTAGCTGACAATCTATAATCCATCCACCCTCGAGACTCGCTCACTGTGTTTGGGGTCACTTTCCCAGCATGCAATGGGAAAGAGGAAGGGAACCACCAAGGACAGATCTCTGGGCAAACACAGGAATAAAACAGGTAGATGGATTCATGCTGCATCCCATTTCTTCATCCACGTCCTCGACCTTTGTTAACCTCGCCAAGTGAAATGTTGAAATCATAACACCTCTGTCTCAATACAGACACTTAAGCCTTTCTTCTCTCTCCAAAAGGAGAGTTTTCAGCATCACAATTGCTATCATGGGGTAACACTTTGCAAATAGCTCAAGGAAGAAGACGGACACTCCACCACTCTCACCATTAAACAAAGGAAGTTACAGAAGATTTTAAGGCGCAAAAATACAACACTCAAGCTAGCTTCACTAGATTTCAGCAACTGTTTGCTATGTAGACATATGGTGGAGTAATGGAGCCTTGAACAGAGAATGAAGTCACACTACCTCTGTCTGCTGTGATATGTACGTTGGTGTAGGTGAGTCCCTTTCTGTCCTCCTTGCATCTGCTTTCAACATGGCGGCCTGATGAGTAACTTTCTCACATTACAGCTGAACGGTACACTAAAATATGTTTCTGAAAATTATTTAGGTGATATAATAACAGAATCTCAATCCCTATTTGATCAAGACTGCCTAATTTGCCAGCTTGATCTGTGTTTAGATTCTGTTGTAAACAAAATGAAGGCCACCTGTCACAGTCTTTCCGTATTACAGCCAAAGATGCTCACGTCATTTTTTGCAAGTAAAGTCTCAAGTCTTTGAGCTCAAGTCCGCGTTAAGTCTCAGATCGTTGGTCACAAGTCCAACTCGAGTCTCTCATGGTTGTAATGAGCGTTCTGTCATCTGAACACTCATACACATATCTCAAGAATTCAAAACATGTATTGTATTATCGTCACTCCGTGGTCTATTAGCACAGAGTATCAGCATTGATTAGTTGTTGGTATATGACCACTTTAAACAGGCTTTTGCGGACTTGTAAGAAATTATGGATCACCACAGCGTCACAGATCACAATATCTAACACTCACCATGAGCGGATGAACCCTGTAACAGGCCAGCAAGGAGCACAGTAGTGAAAAAAAATGCAGGTGTGCCCAACTGAACTATCCGAAATCAATCGCTCTGACAAATCACTCAGTGCGGCATGAGGCACTGGAAAAAAGGAGACATTCCACGGATAAAAGCTAATGAAAGAGCAGGAAGAAGACCAAGAAGACGCCATCATTCCTCCATACTAGGCTGGGAAAAATGATCTAGCAGCACTCAGTGTGAACAAGTGTGGCAAACAAATGCTCATATTTGAAAATATTCAGCAAACACCAGTCTAATCGAGCAAGCAAGCTAACTAGACAGCTGATGCTGAGCTAAACATGTTTGCTAACTGTCCATAGGTGCTAACATTAATTTTCACATTAACTTACAAAGTGACTCACCAGTCCGGATGCAGGGTCAGCTGCCTGATAAAGTTTGATGTGGTCACTCCAGCTACCTTTATCCCACCAGACGATGCATTTCGCAATTCTTTTGTTGCAGGTGCACTCGCCATGTGTTGTTGCTACAGGCCGAGCACACCACATCCGTAAGGTTACACATGATAATGACATTCAGCTCATCATTTCATCAAAGTTAATGAGCCAAAAAATAAAATAAAGATTATTCATGAGTCCCAAATTTCGAGTCTGAAGTCTTTTGAGGACGAGCCCAAGTCAAGTCTCTTTATGGTGTGACTAAATACGTGCAAGTTGCAATCTGGTTACAACTAAATGGTAAACTAAAATATATTTCTGAAATCATTTTAGGCAAGGTCAAGGTCAAATTTATTTATATAGCACATTTAAAACAACCGAGGTTTGCCAAAGTGCTGTATAATCTAGGAGTGCAAGAAGCATATGTTTTGAAGTAAGGTCAAATTATTTATATAGCACATTTAAAACAACCGAGGTTTGCCAAAGTGCTGTACAATCTAGAAGGAACTAAAGTATTAAAATACATCTATAGAAATAGAAAAGCACAATATTAGAGCAAAAGGGTGAGATGCTGGAGCTCTATCTGATTGTTAATTAGCCTCTGACGGCTTGTAAAAATCATGAGTGATGTCCTATTTTATAGTAAAGTTACTGTACCACTATTCCTTGTAATTGGGCAACACAAAACTGAAGGTCATTCCAAAATGAAGATTATAGAGAATTTAGGCAAAGCTGATTCAGAGAATGGAAAGACAAACTGCCTGACAAACTGAGATCTAGTCAGACTGTCACCACGACTTCTTCTTCCTATGTGACCAGTGTCAGATATTTCTAATAAGTCTGGACTCTGACAGAGTGCCCCCAAGAGGATGAGGTCCCAAACAGCAACATTAATTAATTTAATCATTTCTTCTTACATATTTTAGTGTCTGTTTTATGTATCACTGTGTGTTCACATGGGTGCAAGAGAAATTTACCCTCAGGGACAACACAGTCAAGTTGAAGCTGAAGCACAAAGGCAGGTAGAATTTAGAACCAACAAACAGATTAAATGTTGTTGGTTCAGTGGCTGCTGTTAATATCAGTGAGCGCACTGGCAACACCAACACGTACAATACTGAAAAATAAACAAACTATTCTGTAGGTTTAGGCTAATATGCTAATGGTAATAGCTGTATAATCCCAGCAGCACCAGCCTGGAGGCTGTTGAAAAAGAGCAAAATAGTTTGTAGGTTCATGTCTAAAAGTACACTCTTAGAAATAAGGGTTCCAAAAAGGTTCTTCCTAATGGTGTGAGGTTCTACCAAGGACCATTTGTTTCTGAGGAACGCTTTGTTGAAGAAAGGGTTTGTCAAGGGTTCTTTGTAAGACTGAAGATTTAATTAAGAACGCTTATGACCAAAAAAAATAAACAAAAAACAAAAAAACAACCGTTTTTGAAGGAAAGAGTTCTTCAAGGATTGTTGAAAACATTGAAGAACTTTTTGTCAGGGTTCTTTGTACCATAATGTAAAAGGGTTCTCGGTAGAACCCCTTGGGTGGGTTCTAGATAAAACCTTTGGAATATAAAAGGATTCTCAGCAGAATCCCCAGGTAGGTTCTACAACAAACCCTGAGAATATAAAAGGTTCTCAATAGAACTCAGAGCCCCCAGAGAGGGTTCTGGGTGAAACCATTACACCATAGAAAGGTTCTCTGTAGAAGGGTTTGTGGGGAAACCTTGGTGATGGTTCTCATGTGATGGTGATGGTTGGTATAAAACGTCACGTTGGGGTCTAGGTAGAACTCACTGAAAGGGTTCTAAGTAGAACCTTTAAAAGGTTCTCGAAAAGGTTCTACCAGAAACCAAAAAGTGTTCTCCTTTGAGGCCAGCCTGAAGACCCCTTTTTGGTTCTAGTTAGCACCTTTACTTCTAAGAGTGTAAGTTGAAATACCTCTCCGCGGTTGTATTTGTCCTGATTTACAATATAACAAAAATATAGGAAATATCTCTGTTTCCATTTAAATACATTTAATTTAATCTTTTATTTTTGTATTTCTATTTATTTAATTTTTAATACACTTTATCTGCTGTAAAAACAACAAATATAATTATTAGTTGAGCATAGCTATTAGCCACACATGCAGACAGACAGGCAGGCAGACAGATGGGTTAGCAGACAGATAAAAGGAAAGTTAGACAGACAGGCAGACAGCCTAGCAGAAGCCTTGCTACTCTGACACCTGGGAAGCTATTTGCAACAACGCACGCAGAAAGGGGATATTTTAAAAAAAAGCTAAAAGAGAGAAACTAGATAAAGTAAAAGCACTCTTTCATATGAAATCAAGAGTTTAGGGGGCAGAGTTCAGCCATAAGTGGCGCAGCTACAACACGGTGCAGAAAAAAATTAATTTCACATTCTTTAATTTTCAGAATAAAATGGCCAGCCATTTCAGGTCGAATAATTGTTTGAACCAATGATTTTATCATTAATCCGACAGCGGCCCCCGAGAGCTGGGGGTCACACCGGAGGTTGATTAGGTACGAGGCTGCACAAAGAGCCCTCCAGTCGATGCCATTGAAAAGGAGCAAGTCATTTAGATTGTGAATTGGTCCCGGGGCTGCGAGGCTCGCTCCATTACAGGCCATTTTCAATTTCAGCCTCACAATAAACATCAAGCCGGGCCAAGGAAATTACAGCATCTTGGAGATGTAGCCGAACAGATAGGTGGGGTACGGACAAGATGACACGACTGGAGAGAGAGGAGGGGTGGGTAATGGCAGGGGCTGGAGGGAGAGAGAAAGAGCGGAGATTATCCAAAGTGGAAAACTGAGAGAAAGAGACAGAAATTCCAACCTCTCTGACTCCGACAGCATTTTACATACAGCGTGTGCATGTACTTACAACACTAATGTATGTGCCAGTACCACTGAGGAAAGTCTGGATCCATATAAATGCGAGAGCTTTTACTTTTTTTTATAACTTTGTAGCTCTTGCATTGCATTTCCATTGGGGTGAGTATAAAATAATGAATGATGGACAGGCGCAAAACAAAGACTTGATCAATAACTATTCCATTTTCTTTATAAATATCAATAAATCTCGTTCTTACTCCGTTTTGGCACAAGTCCAATTAATGTTGGACCATAGGAGACAAAATGTACCAAGCAGCAAACAAAGAAATACATTTATTTTGCCAAGGACATACCATCATCTAACTGCCATAATTTGTTTCAATGTCGCTCTTTTCAATTACACACTGATGAAATAAGAACAAAAACTATTTGTCCATCTAATAGTGTCAGACATCGGGTTCACACACAATCTTGAAGCAGGCATATGTTGGCCTAAACATCTTTTCAACATGCTGAATGCAACCACAAACCCAGGTTGTTTACATCCGAAATACTTGTATAGAGCATTCAGCGCAAGTTTAATTACATCAGTTTCATTTGTGTTCGTGCCTCAAATGAATGGACATAATTTAATGCCTTTTTGTAATAGTGGCCTTGTTTACTCATGGTGTGTATACAAGTACGTGTGAGAGTGAAATAAATGAGATTTTTTTTTTCCACATAATCACTTTTTGGCACCAGAAGAAAAAAATGTCCTGTCAACATTTGTTTCATCTCCTTTCTTGCTTTCTTTCCATACAGAGAGGAAGGTTACATACTGAACCTAATAGCGGTTCTCTGATTGAAGAGACGACCTCTCTGACCCCAGCTGCATGCACTGTATCTACCCACAATGACATGTATAATATTATACAAAACTTTGTTTGCAAAACAAAAATGAATGGCATACTCCTTGGCTGAGCTGTAACTTCTTGTCCACGGGTAGATGCACATGCTCAAGCTATCTGAAAGACTTCATCATGTTTTGTCCACTAGTAGGGTACTCTAGAGGGCACTTCAAAACATTTTATCCACCGGAAGTGCAACCTAGAGCACACTCTTTCATGTTTTGTCCCCTGAAACGGGACCTTCAGGGTCCTTTTATTATGATGTGTTGGATGTTGGGTCACTCTAGAGGGCAAGTTTTATCCACTGGAAGGGCAGGGTTGGGCCAATGGATGATGCGATCGTCCACGGCGATGCCTGATAGCTTTCGAATGCAGAACCCTGTCCCATCTTAAAAATTGTGCTTTAAAACCCCCAAATGCAGGCAGATTTTCCACTGGTAGAGTAAAAACTTGTTATTGAAAGTCTGATAAAAGCTTTATGAGTAAAAACCCAGTAAGAGTAGTTTCATTTAGGTAATTTAGCAACTTAGAACTGATGAGATTGAGCCACGACTCAAAATGAAGGAGAGCCTCAAAATGCCTCAAAATGAAGGAGGGGATTATTAGTCTAATTATTATCATCACAGCTCCTTACACCTACCATTTTGAAAGGAACAATAGCTTATCTAATAATGCTATTTGCTTGCCCAACCCTACTCTGCAAGGTGTTTTATCATGTTTCGTCCGCTGGAAGGGAACCATAGGGTGCACACTGTCTTGGACATTGGTCCTCTCTAGAGGGCACTTTATCCTGTTTTCCATCATGGGGCATCCAACAGGGCACTGTCGCAGCCTTTTTTCTACTGTAGAATCGACTGGAACTTGTCTCTTTCAACTAGAAAACAAGCAGTTCTTACATGAAACTGCTCAAAACAAGGTCTGTGGATTATCTTGAGCAACTGGATCATGATTTCTAGAAAGAGACACTGATGTTTAATTTTTAAAAATGTGTTTTTTGTTTGTTTTTTTTGGCCCCTTGAGCACTACAAGCCAAGTGCCATTTAGTCCCAATATACATCAGAGAAGGCAGACATCGCTAAGGGTGCTATCGCCAAAACTCTGCAATTCACACCAAAACTAAATA
Organism: Lutjanus campechanus; assembly: GCA_027495735.1. NCBI lineage: Eukaryota > Metazoa > Chordata > Actinopteri > Lutjaniformes > Lutjanidae > Lutjanus > Lutjanus campechanus. Next base: position 3,929 of record JAJHUR010110500.1, on the reverse strand, counting down.
GCTCTACAGGTAAGAGGGAAGATATGTTTTTTTTATTTTGATGATCCTTTTAAGATGCTTAGGAAGCTGGAACTTTTTGTAAATTTTTGCCTGAAACTGCCTCGAATTCTGATTTAAATTCGATCTGTCTGGTCAATGAGCAAGTAAAAAGACTACAAATCTAACTCTGACAGTTGTCACTACTCAGTGCTATGGACATATTTTGGTGGGTGCCAAAAAAGTGTGAGGTTTGAAAGTCAGCCCAACCTCCAACACATTGTCAAAACCATTGACACATGAAATCTAATGCATCTAAGGTAGAAGAAGCTCAAGATGAGAATTCAATCATTATCTTTTCTCCCAAGTGCAAATGGACACTCTATTGTGAACCACAAACAGCAGGTGAGCTCTTGTTGTTCCAGCTCTCTGCTGTAACCCTAAAATTACCATTCAATTTCTCTGAACATCTTGTGAAAGATGATCCAAAAATTTTCTGGGCAAATTATTTTACTGTGATGCCAAATTGCCCACAATTTCTGCTACGTGGCTTTGGGAAGCTGTTACTAATTGTTCATGTGTAATATGGCAGTAGAACTAAGGAAAGGGTTTGTCTTTCAACTGGCCTTTAGGGGCAAACTAAACTTTTAATTAGGCATCAGATTGTACCTTAAAAATACTTACTAAATGGTGTTACAATATATTGAATTTGTATGAAAATAAAAGGAATAATTTAGGTGTAGCTCCACATACAGCCATAAGAATCTGAAAGGGGAGAAGCTAAACAAAAACCAAAGCAATAAAAAAAAATCCTCCTCTGTGGTGGTATTAAGAACATTAAGCACCGGCGTTTTCTCTCCATCTGTGGCAGAAAATCAATGGTCGCGGCCCTCGAGGACAGCCGGAGGCTAATTTTACCCTGCATTTTCTCTGGCGGCTAATCCCGCGGCCAGGAGCTAAACCAGAGAGAGCAAGATGAGGAAGAGGAGCAGAGAAGAAAAGGAAGAGAGATCACCCTCCCTAAATGAATATTATCAGCATGAAAACAAAGTGACTACCTGAACAAAGTCTATTTTACAGAACCACTTCAATAGATTTCACCCCTATCTCTCCCTCTCTGTGGGGTGACTGGGGGTATATATCTATATAAGCACTCCAAATACCACCTACCTACCCCCACCCATCCAAAAATCCACATGCACACATTACATATAGAGGGAAGATACATGCAGACACCCAGATACACACATGCAGGCGGCTGTAAGGGGAGGAAACGCGATCAAGGGTTGTAAGACTAAAGAGAAACTTTCTCATCTTTTGGGCTAAATCTGGGTGGCATGTCGTGGCCTGTATTTAGCCCAGAAATAAATGAATGTGGGCTGGTTAGTCTGTCTGATTTGGTCCAAATGTAGCCCAAAGACAGACATTGAAATTTGGGCTATGTTTAGTCCGTCTAATTTGGTCCAAATTTAGCCCAGTTTTGGACGTCTTTCGGACACTGGACATTAAAAAGTACAGTCAGGAAAATCAGGAAAATGTACTTAAAGTACTCAAAGCGGGGCAAAAGTACTCAATGCAGAAAAATGTCCACGGTGACTGTTACATTAACATAACATATTCTGTACTGTAAACCTGAGGGGTAAAAAAACTAATGGTTAATGCACAATTTGTCCCAGAGAGCATTTTTCATTGAAAAGATGTTTAAAAAACAACCACAGTCACCACAAGCTACTTCAAGGCGTTGATTGAACGTATTAAACAATAACCTCTCATCACTTTGGACCCTCGCTAAGAAACATCCAAACTTCTTAACTGAAAGCCAGAAAAGAAATCATCACAATGGTCCTAGTAGCCTGCAGGAAAGTCCTGTGTCTAACCCACTCAACCACCACATCCTGCTGATATTTTTGGCATCTTCGTTGCTCTTTATACTACGTCCTTGTGCATATACCTTCAGAGCAGTCGGAGTTGTAACCAGTACGCTTGAGTACTTGGGTATATGCATTAGGCCACAGCAAGAGGCGTAATAATTTCTTCATTTTCCATTAAGAACTTCCTCCATTATGATGTCCAGGAAGCTTCTCGTCGGCAGCACACAGCATATATAATTCACATTTATGATATTTTATTTCTGTGTTGAAATGACGTCTTCATGTAAACCACATTTCGCATGTAACTTTGGAGAAATGCAGTCAAACTAATCAATGTTTTCTCTCTTTTAACTGATGACTGAATCAAAATGATTAAACAAATTTGTGTTTTGTGACATATTGATGTTGTAACTGCATTAAAGCCAATTGAAAAAAAGGGTGAAAAGAGGTCTTGGACGTTCAGATGGAATATCAAGAAGTTTTTAACTAGAAATCGGCATTGAAATCCTGATTATTGCTCAGTGAGGTGGCTCAGTACTATGGAGAGAAGAGCTTTTAGTGCGGCTGACCCTACCCTCACCCTAAACTTACCTTTTTAGACTAGCTTTTCCTGGTGCGCCTCTTAATACATTTGTTGAGAACTTTTATCTGTATATGTACTACATAACTTCTGTTGTCACTCTTTGTTATCATTATTGTATCGTTCTCTTTATTATGTGTTGACTGTTTTGTCTATTGTAAAGTGTCCTTGGGTGTCTTGAAAGGCACTTATAAATAAAATGTATTATTATTATTATTATCACTGTTATTCATGACAAAAAATGCATTTATATATATATATATATATGTATATATATATATATATATATATATATATATCTCTCTT
>JAJHUR010110493.1:0-11185 GCA_027495735.1 Lutjanus campechanus | reverse complement strand
GGTGTAATCCAAGTGTCCGTGAGCCGCGACATTAAAATTTAACCACAAAAGACGCCATTTACACCATGTTTTTAGCCGAAATGTCGACTGTAGCCTCCCAGGTAGCATGTAAACATGGCATCGATGTATCCCGACACTTCGTATATCTCGCGATATTTTCACATGTGCATCCATTAAGAGATATACGAAGTCTCGTGATACATCGACGCCATGTTTGTCATGTAAACAGCATATTCTGTTTGGATACACTGAATCAAGCTTCATTCTAGACTGCAGCATTTTCTGATTAAGACATGTGGAACATGTTGATATTATTCAGGCTTTAGGAACTTTCTTAGGACGTGTATTGAACATATTCAGGATATGTGTCACAATGGGGTTTTTTGCTGTGGCTCGCACACAGCCAAACATGGAATATTGTCTTTTTCTGAATAAGGGCAAAGGCACCTGCCTCTGCAGAGACTCCACCCTCCACTTGTATCTCCTTATTTCGTCATTATTTTTGCTGTGCAGGACGTTTTTGTAAACCTAAAACTCTGGGAGTAGATATTCGGAGAGTGAAACTCAGTCAATCAAACAATCAGCTATCTTTCTGCTGTGTTTGTGAACAACAAAATGACAAGTCCTGCTTATTTTACCTTTAAATAAAAAAAATGCCCTCCAGTTTTGACACTGAGCTGCTTCTCTTTTTCTTATCTAACAGTTAAGGGTGTCATGATTCTCTGAATCCATGATTTGATTTGACTCTCAGTTTAAGAGCATTTAAGATAATGATTCAGTGTGATTTTTGAATAAATAAATTCACCTTTTTTTGTGGCACTGACGGCTTTGCCATTATTAGACTATAAAGTCTTGATTTTTTTGAAGATCGTTAGTTTTATGCCCTTACATTTTCAAATTCTTCTTTAAAAACACAGCTAAGATAAAGCTACATGGTCTCAAGTTTGAAATAGCTGCCAAAGTTTTTATCTTTTCTGAAATGTAAGGCCATATGGTCAAATTTAAATAATTTATCTAAAATACCATAATACTGGGAGAATCGCCAATCCTGCTTTTCATTTTGATTGATTTTTTTATTCAGATAATTTCTTAGGATTCTCGATTTAGACTCGAAACTGTGACACTACTAGTAATAGTGAATTAAATATCTTTTGGGTTTTGGTTTTAGACAGTAACTAACATTGTGATGCTATTTTCACAATTTTATTTTTTACATTTTATGCAACAAACAATTAGCGTATTAACTTAGAAAACAATCTAAATAAAAATAGCAGTGTGGATCTGAATCTCACTGCTAACACTGTCGCACTTCAGATTATGAGATAAAAGATGAAGCACATTTGACTGTTTTGACCTCTGAACTTTCATTTTCACTGAAGAATCTGCAGAAAACGTGTTTTTCTCAGTTTTCAGATGCTTTCACGTCAAGTTATACAGGTGGATTCAGACAGAGGCTGGGGGGGTAGACAGCTCAAGTCAGACAGGAGACGTTTTGTCTTCATCACCTCATCTCGCAGACGAAGGTTTGCCGTTGAACTTGAACCCAGTTCCCTCACACCGCCTGATTTCACGGTGGCAGCCTCGAGCCCTTCAGCACCCCCCACCCCCACCCTCAGCACCGTGCCCGTCTTTGTGAAGCTGTCTTCCTTGACTTTCCGCATCCCCCGTCTGGCCCTCTGCAACCTCTCTTCCATCTCTGCCCCCTCCCCTCCCGCGCAGCCATTCTTCACTCCCGGGTTGGGGGGCTCCAGGAGACGGCCCGCGGGGACTCGCAATACAGAATGCTAATCAGGCCCTCGGCGGCACTTCCCACGATTTTCCTCCCAGACATGAGCTTTTGTTTTGTTATTGATTCCATTTTAATCAGACGGTTCTCGTAACTTTGCTGCTGTCTGGAGGCCGGTCTGCAGCGCTGACTGCAGCTCAGGGCCTACCTGTCATATGGCCTCTGCTCTCATTCATCCAGGATTTATGTTTCACCTTCAGAAAACAACACAAATTCTCATGTTTACAGGATCCGCAGGGGTATTTATGCATGCAGAAATACTGCCCTCTTTTAATACAGTGCCAGTCAAAGATTTTTGACACCCTGAATGTTTGCATTTTTAGTTAAATGATTTTGAATTTACTGCATTTACACTAAAGTGAACTGAGAAATGTGTTTTTATCTTGTCGGAAATGGACTGAAATGGTCTTGATCAGGCTGTAATTAGGCTCCTGTAACAGACGATATACTGTATAATTTGTACAGCTGTACAGCTACTGTGTTTTTCGCTCTGGGAGGTCTGCCAGGTCTTTTTTAGTCTGATCTTTTGCCAGTTTCCACATTCAGTTTGATGCAACATTGTTCATATTTAATTATTTAACCTTTGTTTTGTACAGGAGGTTATTTACATGCAGCATCGCTGTGTTAACAGTTTAGTAAAAGGGCAGGTACAAAACAACAAAAACAGCAGTTTGTCATTTAATAAAACAAGGTTCAGTTAATCCACGGATCTTGTTGTGAGCAGTTTCATGCAGGAATTTCAGTATTTTCTTTCTATCAAACCAAACGCATCAGCTGCATCACCATGCAGAAGGAAGCGAGCAACTACTCGGATGGGATGTTGCAGCTCAGCTGAGGAAGATACCATTAATGTTTACATTTCCCTCTGTCACAAGCACGAGTATCTCGCTCATGAGTAGATGCACGCTTCCTTTTGTTGCTGTGATACATTTGGTGGGTGTAAGAAAGGAAATAGTTCCTTTCAAATGTATTTTTTGTGGTGCTTTGAGCTCCATAAGCAGAGTGCCATCCATGTCAATTATATCGGAATGAAGGCAGACCTTTCTACGGCCAATATCTCCAAAATTGCAACTCCAATACCAAAACAATCTAGATGGATAAATAGTACAACAGGCAAGAGGTGAACTGTCCCTTTATTGTTATAAATGTGTGTCATTCTGTCAATTTTGTGCACCTTTCCTGACAGATGAAGAACAAAACAATTATCAGTGTACTCAAAACTGAAACGTCCTGCTCACTTCCTTAAACAGTTTATACTAATCCCAGTTGTATAGTATACAGTATATGCTTCCATGACAACCACTTACTATGAGCAACTCGTATCCATAGGCGCCTGAGCAATGGAGCATGTGGAGCAGCTGCATCCACACTATTAGACTTGAGGGAGCAAACGTATGCTTTTGCATCCCCACTTTTTGATCATATAACTTTGCTTTTTCTCCAGCACCAAACAGGAAATCAAATACCATCACTCACATGATAAATGGAGAATTAACAGATGTTATGAGACTTTGTTTAATTCAGTGTGTATCTGATCAACCAACCAGCACCTATTTTAGTAAAATAATCTTTTTTCTTTCAAGCAGTTTTGCCTTTCATTCCCACTGTTCTTCTCCCACTAAAACAGCGCAGCTAAGTAACAGAGGCCTGTAATGCATCTAGGCGACAAAATATGAAGTTTGAGAAATATAGTTTATCTTCTATCTTGATTACAGTGATGCTGAATTGACAAGAAGACTGTTGACATGTGACACCTCTTAGCTTGTGTTTCCAGACCTGCTGGAATTGTTAATGTCATTTTTTAAAGGTGTAATATTTTCCCTGGACAGCTTTAGTTAACTCATACTGCTAATGTGTAAATTTTTAACATTTCGTCACCACGGTAGAAAGAAAAATTCCTGCCATATCTCTTCTTGCGCGGCACTAATCCTGCGCGCTGACTTGTAACTACAACTAGGCGCGCGTGTTCATATCTGTCGTATTATGCGTGAAACAAAAGCTCAGAAACCTCTTTCCTCGAGGAGACCTTTAGCCCCAGAGTATTTGTGAGCTGACGAGGAGCTCGTCCTTCCAGATGTTTCCCCGGCGCTGCGTGCGGCACGGCGGCAGCAGCAGCTGGATCCGCTGGCCTGCGCCTCCTTAAGAGCAGCTGTGTCACGTCACGCAGTCCCAGACGCAACACATCATCCAGATGTGGCTCTGATTTTCCCCTCCAAGTGTACAGCGCGTGTAAACATTGATCAGTGATGGCGTTTATGAGGATGTTTTCTGTGTCTGATGAGAGGTTTGTGCAAAAAGTCGGTCAGTTACATGCCTGTACAGTTATATTACTTTCAGAGTAGGACTGTGAAACCACGTCTTAATCCTGAATTCATAAAGAGACAATAAAACCCAGTAAGAGCAGCTCAAATGACCAACATGTTACAAAGTAGTTTAATCCAAGTGGATCCACTCTTTAAATTCTTAAGTCCATCTTTAAATTCACAGCAAGGTGGTTTCTCAAAGTTAGCTCATGCATTAATCATTAAATAAACCAAATTTCACAGTGTATCATACTGTACTTCTGTGTAATGTAAATCGTCTGTCACAAGTGTGACTGCTGCCGTCATAAATATCACAAAATACATCCTCTAAGCCAGAAGTCGCAGTTACAATGATTTTACTCTTTTTAAGTCACAGCCTCCCGTCTCAGAGCTGCGGGGAACAGCTGGGTGGGAAAGTAAGACAGCAGGTTGTCTTTACCGATAACAGGGTTCTACACATTTTCCGTTTCAAACTTCCATACTTTTTCAGATTCAAATTTCCAGACTTCTTGGTAGACTTTTCAGGCCATATTTGACATCATCATCTCATCAAAGTCCTGTCCCTTTTGCCACCGCCGTTTGTTGCAAAACTGCTGAAGTACAAGACAAGATATGTAATTAGAAAACCTAAACACCTAGAAACTGCGTAAGTGACATAACTTGGTCGCCCCAAAAGTTAATGTTAGTGAAGCTACGATGCCTGTGTGTTTTTGTACCGAGATGTGGTCACATGAGCAACAGATCTTGCTCGTTCTTTCACTTCCTGGCTGATAAAAGGACCAGGTGTTGCTGGATAAAACGCTTCAGGTAAGAAAACATTACAAGGGACAGCAATGTTTGTGTTGATGATATATATTGTGGGAGACGAGATATGTAGTTCACTAAGCGGTGTTCAACTAAACTAAACCCGCCACAAACTGTGACTTTCTTGTATTGTAAAATTATCTTTTAAATTGACAAACATCAGTGCATAACTCATGAGTGTTCAGATAAGCTTTATATTTGGTTATTTGTGATGCTATGTACAGTATATATACAAATAAAGGGGTATTGCCACTTTTTTTTTCAGAATAATCTGCTCATGAATGTCTGGATTTGTTAAGTTATAAAACACTCAGTGCGGAGCTGTTTTGCAGGCTGTAATGTACAGACTGCAGCTCTCTGTTGGCATGTTGGCATCTTTTTTCTTTTACTCTCTTTTGTTTTTTTTTTCTGTATTTATCCAGACCTGGAAATGAGTAATTAGTAAAATTAGTAGTGTCTGATACTGAAGCACATGGTATCCTTTAGCAGCTGTCTCTGACGCGGCCTAAAAGGTGGTTTAGGTGAAACAGTCACAGTTTGGTTAGGTTTAGGCATAAAAACTACTCGGTTAGGATAAGACCATGCGTAGGGTTACATTATGCAAGTCATGTGACGTCACTGAAGTGACATGTACAAACAAAAGTCATGTGATGCACATAACATTGTGCACCTTACCCTTACAACGTTTAATAACATGTTGGTTTGGTCTCCTGGGTGAAAATCCTTTTTGTTTGAGCCATCCGTCCACCCCACCACCTCCTCCATGTACTGACTTCCTCCCTCTTTTTACTAAGTCCGCAACCTGGGTGTCTCATACAGCTGTGAATGGGCTCACACTGAAGTCACTTTAAAAGCCTGGTGCGCCATCCGCATCTGTTTGAGTCTCTGAGAGGCGGTGACATATCGTTGGTATCTGATGAGTTGGCAGTAAGACAGGGCTGACAGTGTAGAAACCTTGTATCACTGGTGTGCCATCGAGCAAGGCAGTGAACCACGAGCAGTTGAGCTTCTGTATGGCTGATGGTTATTCCCAGATCATGGCGCTTTGGCTATCTTACCGGCCTCTGGTCTCCTATCACGGGCTAGATCTTCTGAAGCCTGAAAAATAAAGCTATGAGGAGGAGCAGAAATCTAGTTTTCTCTCAGACCACTTCAGTTACATTATGTCTAAAAGTTATGGTGGAATTTTTGCCCAGTGATGCCAAAAATGTGTACGCAAACGGGCAAACTCTCGTTGTCAGTGTAACATCAGTGTGTGGATGATGTGATGTAAAAGAAACATGGTAAATATGGACGTAATTTGATGGTCCAACAGATTTGTGAAATAATGACTTGATTCTTTACATTCTCATCATTGATAATGTACATTTTATCGTATTTATTGTATGGTCAATGTCTGCAGCAAAATAAGTCTGAATTCCATACTGATCCCTCTGGGTGACTTATACTAACGAGACCGTCCCCAAGAAGATCGGCTATTTTTATATACGGTAGTTGTTCTTACTCACTGGGTTGGATTCTCCTTGACATCAGATGAAACAAGCCTACGTTTACATTTCCTTGGCAGATTTACAGTGAGTAGTATGTTAGTCAGTTAAAAGGAGGCAGGACAAGATTTTTATTTAGATAATTTTATTTTTGACTTTATATTTTGTGGTTATTACGGTGGAAGCACTTCCGCTTTCATCCACACAAACCTCCAAAATCAACACAGCATGAAAGTTCCTCATTGTAGCTTTAAGACAGAAGACGCCATCCTGTCCTGATTGTTCCCAATTTTTACATCAACAGTTTACATTTTTTCCCTCTGTCACCTCCCTCCTAAACATTATTTGCATAAGGTTTTAATTTATTTTTATCTTTTCACTGTATCTTTATGGGGTTTTTTGGTCTTAGTGTTTTATTTATGTGCCCTGTGTTTTATGTTTGCTAAAAGTTTTCATCCAGCTGCTTCATAACCAGTTGTTGACAAACGTAAACGCTGGTAATCCACACACAGACAGTTATTGTCTCATTGTAAACATCAATACTTTTATTGATTAAGTCAACAGAAACAGTTGCATAGTACAAATAACATTGAGCACATTAACGGCAGCTCATGTGCAAATCATGCTTACAAGACTCCTGAAACAGTAGTTCATAGTGCATTATAATACAAGTTCCATGATTCACTGCAAAAAAAAATCTATTGCACATATTCACAAGCTCTCCACATTAGATCAAAACAAAACTCCATGCATTCAAATACAGATGAAATGTGGAATAAATCCAGATTTTAGTCTCTGATTAAATCAAAAGAAAGATGACACTTCTGTTAGCTTGGACTGTATTCATTACTTTCTAATCAAACCTACTAAAACACACCTCAACAACAGCTTAACACACACACATACACATTGCACCTGTGCTCATCTAGTGCACATTAGTAAATCACAATTCACCACATTTCTCTCAGACTGTGGACGCAAACTGAACCCGTACATTTAGCCGCTAATGTGCAAATGCAACAATACGATTCATGTGCAAAAACTACAAACACAAACAGTGCAATCGTATCAACTCCCGACACTCGTCTCCTTTGCATAGATCAAAAGTACATCAATTGTAGTTTCGATTGCACAAAACTCTTCCTGAAGTGTTAGTGACTCTTTTGATTAGACAGATGCGCTAAAAATCAAAACACAATTTAATAAAGACTGTAAGAAGTTACTGTGAACTAATGCTCCAAATTTAAAATACTGTTGAACTCAAAATGGAAAAAAATAAATGTGATGAACATGACCGACAGAAGCTTATAAGAGTTAATATATTCGATAGCATTTTTTAAATGATCTTGAAGAACAGAGGTTATACAGCTATTAAATACAAATGAACTTTGATATACAGTTATGAGATGTGAAAAACATACTGTATCTGTCAAATCACATGGAGGATTGATATAAAATTCATAGTTGATCATTTCAAATGTTTCAAGTAATTCAGCCACACAGATTGTCAACGATGTGATTGAAACATCAAAGTTTTACATGAGACAAATACACAAGTTTAAACAGTCGCTAGCTGAAATAATTAGGAACAAATAAGCTTCAAGAGATGAGTGAAAATAAATGACAAAATTATTTAAAATTGTAGAAAAATACATTTAAAATCAAGGATTTAAGATAAAAGGAAAAAAGATTATTAAACTAGTAATTTATTACACTACAGCAACATCATCTATTCTATTGTTTTTATTATTTTAAAAACGATTTTGAATCTCAAATGAGTGAGTGAGTGTGTACAAGAGTGTGTGTGCGTGCACATGCTTGTGTGTAAGTGTTTGTGCCAGGGAGATCGAGAGAGTGATCTAAGCTCTGACCTACATGAAAATCTAGTGCAGATGTTTCCTGAACAGCTGTGCAGAGCAGTTCCCAAGAACACAGTGTACAACACACACACACACACACAGAGAGAGAGAGAGAGAGAGAAAGTCCACTTTGCCGTCCGTCCTTTACTCTCACAGTTTCAGCCTCATGGCGGCCAAATGTCAGTTTGTCCACTTGTATCAAAGTCTTCTGTCTTCTGGTTCATTCAGATGTTGTTGTATCAGCTGACGGCAAACAGTCACATCTGTATCCATCACCAGTTTGAACACCCGACTATTTTAACTCTGTCCTCTCCGTCAGGTTGTTGGAGACGGCTGCTTTGTATGTCCTCCTCCAGTATATGAGCAGTTGAAGGTGTAGTCCTGTGTGAAATGAACATCGCCGGACTCACAGTCACAGTCCAAAGAGCTGAGAGGAAAAGATCAGGTGACTCCAACTCCAGACTGATCGGAAACCTTAAAAGAAGAGACAGAGGAGACGTTAGAAAGAGCAGATAAAGCACAAGCTTATATATCTACAGCTGAGGTGGTCAAACTACGACCTGCGGGCCAACTGCGGTCCGCTACCCATTTGTAAATGGCCTGCAGGGAATTTTTACCAATAAACTAAAATATGGCTGTGGCATAATTCTAATAAATCACACTGTATGTACGTTACACTTCTTAGTTTGAACACTACAAGCTGTTGCCATTTTGGAGAACTACATAACCTACAATTCATTGAAAAAGGTGCAACTGAAAAGATGGAAGATAGCGAGTGAGTGTGGAAAATTTCAGGAACGTTTGGAATTTTTAAATACGCACTTGGCCCATGCACTATATGAAGTTTAGAGGAGCAATATGTAACAATTACAGATTCAGAAATGAGTACTGCAGTTCAAATAGTGAGTTGGATATACATTTAATATACAGTTGTTGTTTCCCCTCTGCCTCCTCCTCCTCCTCCTCCTCCCCAGACTCGAGGAAGTTCAGGCAGGCTGCAGGAACACTGCAGGAGTGTAAGATGAGCGCAACATTGCAATTTGACAATAACCAGCAACAACAAGCCCTACAATTAATCAGCTGTTTATAACTGTTGGTTGTCTGTCAATGCAAAGTTAAACCTGTTCTTCTGAAAACAAAAGCCCACTGCTCTGAAAACACACACTCTGGAGTTCAGTGACTGCCTGCCGGACTCCATTAACATTTTGCTCAATTTAACGTTATAAAAATACTTCTGCAACTCATAAACAGACACCCACTCATTCAGCAAACATTTGGTATTAATTTTAACTCACTAAAGCAAACAAAAATGGAAGTTATGAGTCAGATTAAGAAATTAAAAGGACGACACTGTGGCTGCAGCATTTTTTATCAGAGAAGCAAGTGTTTCAACGAAGCATGTTTCCTAGATCTCCAGTAACATATCATGGTAATTTTACGATTCATTACAGTACATATATTACAGATTTCCCCTGTAAAAGTATTGAATTACATTTAAGAGCAGCTGAAATACTTTATCTAATGTCGGCACACCAATAAACCAATCTCAAATTATAAATTGTGCAGTAGTGTTGCTTAGTTATTTTCATAAAAAATTAATTTCCTATGGCACAAAGGGTTTTCTTGCAGTGTAACTGGTTGAAAACTACACATTTACTATTGTTTAGCCCGTGACTCCTTATATTTCTCTGTATGTGGCTCACAATCTAAAAAGTCTGGCCACCCTCATCTACATTCTTACAGACTTTGCATCTAGAAAGATCAAAACATGTGCAGTAAAGAAATACAGTTTTTGGAATTTTTTCCTCACTAATAACACATGTGCAAATGCAGTATGTAGAGCAACAGAATATATGTGTGTGTGTGTGTGTTGTGTATGTATGCATTTCTAATCCTGTGTTTTATTCAAATGATGTTGGTGAACCAGTTGGCTCAAATTCCAACAATTCCCCAGCTGCTGTGATTCTACTGTGTTCAACTCGACTGCATTTACATTATAGGACTGGAGACAACTGAAACATATAGATCCCAGGGGGCATCTTGGTTAAATAAGGCTCAGATGTACTGCATCTACACACGCAATTAATAATCCACCACATGACACACATATCCGATATATTACCCGGGAACAATCAGCCTTTTTTTTTCTTTTTTTTTGGACAAATCTCTCTAATTCTTGTTCATACGTAGGAGCTCCTAAAGATTTTGAGTAACGGATCATGTGCACAGACTCTGAGCTGTAAGCCATAATTTATAACAAAGCTCTGTGTTACTGTTTACTGCCGTTTTAACACTTTACTGTACGCTCCCGTTCACTGCCCATAGATGGCACAAACACACACAACCAGGCACATGAGGGAAAATTTGGCCCCCCCAACCCCCAAAAACACCAAACTCCAAAAACAACCATGTCTGTATTTGCCAGTCTAGACACAAGCTGCTCTCCCAATCACCAACATCACACCTCCTTCTCTCTGTCCTCCTCTCCTTCTCCTTCTCTCCTCTCCTCCTCCTCCTCCTCCTCACCCCCACTATCATTGTCTGAGCCACCAAAGTGTTTTTTCCCACGCTTTATTTTTCTCCGTCCTGTTTGCAGCCAGGCAGCAGGAGGAGGAGGAGGAGGAGGAGGAGGAGGGCAGCAGAGGGGTGGAGGGGAAAAGGAGGGGTGGGGGTAAGAACTGATGAGGTCGCCATGGCAACCCCACATTGGCATGCCCCTGATTGGACTATGTGGTGGCTAATTATTCAGCGCATATGCTTAAAAAAAACAATAAAGTAGGACGTATTGAAATGCAGAGCCGAGCATCGCATGGTGTGTGTGATTAACATATGAGCCCAGCGCTGCTTTTGAAGAAGGACGCCTCGGCCCGCCCTGTGTAGAACTTAAACGCACTGTTACTACCTTAAAATGTCGCATTTATAATCATATTTTATGTGCATGTTAAA
>JAJHUR010110491.1:2075-19916 GCA_027495735.1 Lutjanus campechanus | reverse complement strand
TGCAAGTTATTTACAGACGGGGAGATATAACTTCACTGACTTTGCTCCTGAAGTGCAGCTTATGTACACACTCACCAACACACACAAACCCACACACACTCTATTTATGCAAATGGTATGTATGCACTTTTATTGACTGACTTTTGAAAGCACCACTTGTTCTGAGACATTAGCATGCCTGTTTCTGTGAGTTGATAATGGCCTTGTACATCACAGAATATTTTATATTCCCTCTGACAAAACAGAATAATTTCCAGCTGAGCTCTAATCTGCATTATTTTGGCCTCTGTGCAGAAAAGCACGATGTATCTCTGCATAATGTGTATGTAAAAATCTACCCATGTTATTTAAATAAAATACCCAAAAGGATTCTTAGTAAAGCATCTGAATATCACAGTGCAGACAGTGGAGGAGTAAATGTCACAGTGGATGTGACTCAGTTCACTATGATCAATAATGTGGCTATATTTTAACCACTGGTGCTTTAAGATTAAATTCACACAGAAGAAAATCTGATGTGGCACTAGTCGACTTGTCAATCTCTCGCTCCATCTCACCCTCACTTGTGAACAAGAACCAAGACACCTGAACTCCTTCATTAGAGCAGTAACGACAGTAACTGGAGGTTATGTCAGAGTCTCTTGGTCATGAAATTACTAAACAATCCAATGTGACTCACAGACTGTCTGTACACTTGAGATAATAATACATCAGATCAGTCAGTATGTTTCAGTAATATGTAGCTAACAGTTCACTCTTAGGAACAGGTGCTGCACAGTGATTTACTAAGTTATTCAACTCATATGACTGCACGAGGATTCATGGGTAGTCCTTTGTAAATGTTGAAAAGTGTCTTTTTTTTGTCCCTTACTTTACAAATATACTGATTTATCTTTGCTAATAACAAGTTGGATTCATGTTAATGTGTACTTTCAGACATATTTTATTTAAATAAAATAAAAAATAAAAATTAAAAATACTAATTATTGGACAGAGGGTGGACACCAACATCTCCAGAACTCTGCAACTCACATAAAAACTACATAGATGGATGACTAGCACCACAGGCCAGAGGGAAAATATGTATTTTTGATTTTGAGGTAAACTGCTCCTCTAAAATCTTGCTAGAAAATTTCCACCTGCAAATGTGCTCGTTGTGGTTTTACTGGCTCTACTTGCACTTATGGTTTCTGGTTTTATTTGATCACAACTAATAGATTTTTTCATAGTATTTTGTGTTTTTATGCGTTTCTCAACATTCATTCTGTTGCTTTTTATTAGTGATGAATGTTATGAAGAAATCAGAAACGATCCAACTCATCAGATTAAACTTTCAAAGACAGAAAGGCAGCTTTTTAAAGCTTATTATCTACTCTATTATTCTATCAAAGTCTTGATGAGTTACACATTCTGGATTTGTACAGTATACAGCAGCTTTATCATTACAGCGGCCATGAGAAGCTTCATTATTGCTAAAATACTGATGTTCATCCATCATTGGCTCTTTAAACTACACCCCGTAGCTGTAAAACTGCATCCAGTTTAAACTAAAAGCTACGTGAGAATGTTTTACAGGAAAAGTCAATGTCCTTTTTGTCCTCAACAACTGTGATACTTGTGCTGCTGTGTGACATTGAAGCATCAGTCCACTCATCTCTACTGGTCCATTCGCTTCATTAACATGCTGCTGAGCAATATGACAGACGCTCCATTCACCTCCTGGGATCCCGCTGGCCTCATATCATTATACTCTCTTTTATAACTCCACCCATCTCTCCATCTTTATTCTTTCTTTCCCCATCTTCTTCAGGTTTAGTCCCCTTCTTCTCTCCTTTTTTTCTTGGCCCCAGCCCCACTAAGCTTGTCCTTCAAATCAACCAAGAAGTGCTTAATTGTCATGCAGGCGAAGGAAAATGTGGCTCCAATGCAAAGTGACGTGCTTGTGATCCATTTAAAGCTACATGTTCGGGCATTCAGCTGACACTCGCGTTGGGAGCTCTTATCCAGAGAGGAATGAGAACAGATGAAAGGGTGGAGGTCGAGTGCTCTGCTCAAGGACACTTCATGAGGACACATGTTTTTCTGTCGGTCGCTTTGGCTGTCATGGAGATCAAACCAGAGACCTTTCAGTTTCAAAAGGGGCTATTTCACCAATAGGCCTGCCTGCAGTGAAGTGGTTAATTATCATGCAAGAGAGGGAAATCCAGGCTCCTACTCAAATGATTGTACTTGAAAAGCAGTGATTGATCGAAGCGGGCCAGACACTCGAAGAGCCTCGGGAAGTGTCCACATCTCTAGTGAGATAACTTAAATCTATTGCATCTACAGTTCATTCCAGGGCCGGGATGCAATTAGGTGAAGTTGCCATTAAAGGTGTCAGATGGATATCAGGATATTGATGTCCGCAGGCGTCTGGCTGCTTCTCTGATTAGATTAGAGGAGATTGTTTTAGTCACTTGTATTCAAACGGGTGGAGTGGGCAGAGAAGGCTGATAACACCGTGTATAAATGATCGGGTTTAGAAAATGCCAACCACACAATTAGGTTAATGACAACAAGATGGTCTGAGAGCAGAATTACTCGGTCTGATGAGAGTTCATTATGATGCGTGGACAAAGTTGTCTCATATTTTCATAATCTTAACTCGTTTTTTCTTTGACATTTGAGGGATGTTAAAGTCTTTTGATTGCTTAGTTAGGTCCCTCAGAATTAAATGACGTGTAAGTGGCAGCAATGATCAGAGCTGGAAAAGTACTTTAAAGTTTCCTTTCTGACCTGTGGCAAAGGCACACTGGACCATGGATGAGAGCATCCAGATATACTTCGCTCCTCTGTCATGACCCCACCTCTTTTTGGGTATAAAATAAATAACCACTATAATTTATAACCGTTTCACTATTAGGAGACCAAATCCTCTGGCCAGTCAGATGAGCAATTATACTCTTGTCTGTGCTGATTAATGACTGGTGCCATCCATAGAAAAAATTTATTTATTTTGATAAAAAGTCTGCTCACAGCTGTTTGTCCTTCCTGTCCTTCCTCCTCAGCTGATGTAATGTGCTGATACTCGACGCTGATTGGTCAAACGTATCAAGAGAGGGAGTGTGGTCTTGACAGAAAGGGAGTGAATGATCGGGCCTTTTCTGCTATTAATTTAGCTGCAGAAGAAGAGATGCTCCGCCTCTAAAACACTGATGTTACAGAGACTTGTAGGGCTGAACAATTGTGAAAAAAAACAGGATTTTGATTTATTTTGACTGATATTGCGATTGTAATATGATGAGGTAATGATTATTTTGACTGAAAAACATGAAAAGCTGAATGAGCGAATGGGAGGGTTCCAGAATCACAGGCGATCCCCAGGTAATACTACTGATGTGCCGAGGCTTGAGATGCACTGTTAGTGAGCCATCATCAGAACATTGTTGTTTCACCACAGCAAACCCACGTCATTATCATCCAGCTGCATGATTACTTTGCCTTGTGTTAGTGTAGTCAGGTTCTCTTAGCTGTGATGACTGTCTTGTTCTAAGACCTCATGAATTCTCAGCCACATCTTTCGTTGACATCATATTTTCTGTTGTGGTCATGGAAACGTGTTCAGAGAAAGATCTCGACCTCAGATGGAGAGCAGATGACTCCATTAGCATCCAAAAAGTGACCTTTACTTAACTTGTCTGGCTGATTTATTTTGGTCTAAGTGAAATTAACTGTACAGTTTACAGTGATGCACTTTAACACTGGCAATTAAAACACATTCCAATCCACACATACAGTGAAGAAGGCCTGTTAACAAGGCAGCAGCTGAAACATTTTAATCAGTGGGTCTGGTAACACTGAAGACCATCATCATAAAATTTCTAAGACCGTATCCTGTAATTAGTTGGGACTGCTGCTAAGAGCATCGGATGGGTATGAAGGACTTAACGTCTGAAGTGTCTGACTGGCTGTTGTGATTGGTGGAAAAAATCTTTAGAATTTAAACAACACTTTGCAGTTGCTTCCAAAAAATTCTCTTTGTCTGCAGCTGGCACTGTCATAGACAGTGTTTTATTACAAAAAAAAAAATGAAGGTTAAAGTCTTCATTCAGCAGCTGGGCAACAAAAAGAGAAGAGTTGGTGTGATTGTAGGTATGATGACTGATGATATTTGCTTATCTTAATGATAAGCTTTATTTAAATGACTTGAGGCAATTCAGTCATTAAATGGTTCAAACATATACACAAATATGTCCTTTCATATAAATATAACTGGGCACATTAGAATTTGGATCAGAAAATGTATTAATCTGTGCATAAATGTTTTGTTAGTTTACTAAAAAGGTCTGTTTTGTGCATTCTGCCAAACATTAAGGTACTTTTGTGTTCAGATTAGAGTTTGTTTGCCACATTGAAAACCTGTCGGCATTCTGGTTTGGAAGAGAAATGTCATATTGATCTTGGGAATGATCTGAAGGAAAGTGTGTTTTTATTTTGTGACACACAGGATGAAAATGCTCTGATACCGTATCGATGATTGACATACAGCACCAGATCAAATTAAAACAGAGGATGGACTTACAGGTCTTGGCCCTCCCTGAAAGGGCCTCACTGGATCCAGTCGTGTAGGAGGCGATGACCTTGACACTGTACTCCGTCCCGCTCAGCAGGTTGACAATCAGCATGGTGTTCACGTCTTCTCCGACGAAGGTCTCCAGAGCCGGTCCAGGGGCTGCAGAGGGGCGGGATAATTGAGTTGACACGTCAAGGAGGAGCAAATAGTCAGTGGACAGAAGGAGCAGAGAGAAGCGACTTTAGAGACGATCATTAACTTCAATTCCAGTCAGTTGGAACGAATGGAAGATAACTTGGTAGATGAGGTGATGGAAAGAATAAAAGTGAGACGGGCAGGAAGATGACACAAGAATATGAAAGAATATGTAGGAAAATGTGTCTGTATGTACGCAGTTGTATCAATAAAGACAAATCCCAGAGACTTAAGTTTCATGACAAGACACTTTCAGTTTAGATTGGTAGTTTGCTGTTTAAATCCATTGGTATTTGTTTAGGTTGGCTAAGAGGTTTCCTAAAAATACATCTTTACTAAGAGTCATTTAAAACACAGGATAACTGAAACCGATACTTACTGACTGCACATTAAATATTCACCTGTATGTCCATACATTTACCATTTAGCAATTCGGATACTTTTCCTTAAACTTAGCAGAATCAGACATAATAAAACTCTGTTTTCTGCTGCTGTTACTACTTAAGAGTCAGCCTTAAGAATCTGAGAAATCAGAAGAAGAAATGATGATTGGCGTTTAGTTTATTAAGATCCCCATTATGACCTTTTATCTGTCACTTTTAGCTGCTGATGGTAAGATAAGAAAATCCAAAACATGACATCCAACATATTGTGTATCATAAATGCTGCATCCTCTAATTGTGTCTGGGGAGAGTTTGACTTTTAGATTTGTTTTTAAGATGCTCATAACTTAATTGGCGGCTGTTGTTGTTAAAATGTCCTGATGTGGTGCTGAATCTGTAATATTTCAAAGCTATCAGTAAAATGCAGTTTAATTTGATCGACACAGTTTGTGTGTGTGAGTGCATGTGTGCATAAATTACCAGATAGAGGCTGGTAGACGACCCTGTAGCCCATGGTGGGTGAAGGTGGAACAGTCCAGCTGATCCTGAAACGGTTGTACCATTCCTCTGATACCCGCAGGTTCTTAGGAGCTGAAAGAGGAACTGGGGAGAAAGAAAAAAAGAACAAACAGATTTGATGTTTCTATTAAAATTCTGCTTCAGTTTTAACTGAATTTATAAAATGTTGCCAAAATAAAATATAGATCAGTGTACATTTCCATCTTGGAAATGCAGCGTATTCAACAGGACTTCAACGAATAACATGATCAAGAATTTTAGTTTTCAAATGAATTAATTTGCCCCACATGCACCCTGTTCTGTTTTTAATCTGAACTTGAACCAGGGGCAGGGATGGAAAAAAAAAGTGATAAGGAGAAAGAAGAGATGGAGACAGAGAAAGAAACAGACTGGGAAGATTACAGAAAGAGAGAAAAGTCAAGATAAAAAGAGACGAGAGCAAGACGGGAGTTGAGAGGGGGAAGACATGAAAGGAGAAAATGAAATAAAAGAACCAAAGAGAATAAGTTTTGAGGAAAGCAAATGTACTGAAATAGGGAGATGAAGCTAAACAAACAGTAAAATACAGTTAGTAGTTAAATCAAATTGAATAAAACTAAATCTGTACTTTCCAAAAATGTAATTTCGGCATGTCCGAATGATTAAAAAGCGCTTTATTAAAGGGAACAGTCATCACAGAGCAGAGAGAGAAAAGTACAGTGAGAAACTGAAGGACAGAAACCAAGTTGGCAAGGCGAAGATAATGAGGAAGAGTCCAAGAAAGTTTGATAACACTTAATAAAATTTCAACAGTCAGCACAGAGAAAAATGTAAGACCATTTGATGTTACAGAGTGTACAGCTGAATTAGGCTGTCAGAAAGATAGTAAATCCAGAGGAGTTATCACTGGGATGACAACTGGGACAGGATTTCAGAAAACGGAACGACTGGCAGGATGGTATTCATTTAAAAAGTTGCTTTCTTGAGGAATGTGTGATTTTCAACCCATCTGTGCACTCACATATGTTTGTCACCTCTCTGCAGTCCACACTGCTCCTCCTCACCCTTGATAGATTTAAATCCTCTAAGATCCCTTTGGTTAATGGGAAATGTGAGACTTTTTCAGGTCGAAATCCCAGAGTGAATCTGCTGGCTGCTCTGCTGCACATTCAAAATGCTAAAAACCTTCAATCATTCTCTCCATGTTCCATCATTCCTCCCTGAGTATCAATGCTTCTCACCATTTTATGAGCTGAAACCTGCAGATTATACCGGCTCTTCTGCCTCATTTTCCCTCTCCACCTTTCGTGGTCGTTCACCATTAAAAAGCCAATCATCCTCTCTACGTTCAGCCACACTCCCACCTCTCAGTGTCAGCTGCATCCTCGCATGTTCAAATCCCTGTGTTACACTTGCCCCTTTTCTGTTGCATTATCTATCCTCTCTGTGCCCTCACTGGTCCTGAGAAAATTACTATCATCGTCCAAGCTCTTTCTGCCACTCCTTCACTCTGCTTTCACCCTGCAGGCCTGAGGGTAATGAGAAACTGGAGAATTTAATGGTCAGGCCTTTAATGACCAAAGAAATCTTCTAACAGCCCAAGAACATCTTTAAGAACTTGGGCACTCATTCTACATTTTGAGTCCACAAACCTTAGCTGCATTTCTACCTAAAGTACCTGGAACTCTAAAAGCGAACAAGTTTTCACCTGCATCCCATCACTGCGGCTCAATAAAGCCGGAACTTTGCTTTCTTGTGTTGAAGCAAAATGAACAAAAAACAAACAGATTTTTTTTTACAAATGGTGGCTGAAATAAAATGCTGCGAGTACTCAACCAATCAGAAATGTTCAGGGCTGCAAACCCCTCCTCCAAAGTTCCTGTTTCACCCCCAAAGTACTACCCTCTGAGGAGTGGGGTAAAATAATGTCCTCAGAACTTAAATGACACCCTGGTCCCTGCAGTGAAAACGCACTGAGTTCCTTCAAAGCATCCTAGTCCCTGTGGAAAGTTCCTGCAGTGGGAGCACTAGTTTCAGTTTTGTTCAAGGACTTTAGTTCCTTTGGGCAGAAATTTTCAACCATGGTAAATCACATCTACAACTGATGAAGCAGTCACCTCTTAATCTGTTATTGATCTCCTTTGCCAAATACTCACAGACGCTGAGATGCCAAATAAATGTAAACACAAATGTGCTGAAGCAGCCTCCAAGTGTGTTCTTGACTTTTAGTTCCTGGGACTGTTTAGTGATGGCAAACAAGCAGTAGAGATTTCAAGTTTTTTTAGGCTTGGTTTGCTGTTGTAATACATTGTCAAGTAAATAAATAAATAAATAAAATAATCAACCCATTTACACATGAGTGTCTATATGAGTGTCTGTGAAATTGCAAGAACACAGAGAGATTGAAATAAATATGCTTCTGCAGCTGAGAGCAAACCTACAACCCCGGAGTCAAGATGAACTGATGATTATTCTCTTACTTGGTACCAAATTGCTGTCATTTCTCAGTTGTGTCATCATCAATTGTCACTTTGCATTTATTCCCCAAACAAAACAAAATCCTTTTCCTTTTTTCCCCCATTTTTTCCTTTATGTTCTACCTTTATCGTCATTCAGAGGTCTGCGCTCCCTTTACAGGTTCAAATCCACATATTCTGCTAAATTCTTTCATCACTAACAATCCCGCTAAGTCTCGTCTTTCCAGTATTTTTTTTCTACCATTTCCATCTGCAGTGTTTCTCACCTCTGCCCATGTACCAACCTGAACTTAAAGAACCAATGTGACCTCATGAATCAATGGACTCAATTCACTTTTATTTCTCATTTTATGTGAGTTTAAGGTCTTAGTTCATCAAAATCCATGTCGTTATCCATTTCCCTCCCAATGTATCACCCTCAGCACTTCTGTGAAAAACTTTTTTCCTCATCCCAAGTTCCAAAATCCTTTCAACATTTGTATTGAAGTAATTTATTTTTAACTTAACTCTGACTCAGGCCCCAGATAACACTCAGACTGCCATCATTTACCTCACTTCACTTCTGTATTCAAACACCATAAAAACTTCTCTTTCAGCAACCAGTTTAGCTCTCACAGATTTTAATCCTAAAAACCTCAAAAATCAGAACCAAAATCTTCAGAAATCCTCTGTTTCCTCTTTTACCCCAGTGACACATGAGCTCATTCGTCATCACTCATTGCTTCAAATCTGCAGATCTGAAACAAATGTCACAATATCTTGATAAAAGTCAACCATTTTGTGCTTCTCTGCTACATGTCCCTTCATAGTCATGTTTCCATATTAGGGTCAAGCAAGTTTGAAGCCAACTTTTGAAATGTTTGGACGATGACAGTGGAAAACAATGGGGTGCTTTTTGTTTGTCTTTTTTAGCTGCTGATGGTAAGATAAGAAAATCCAAAACATGACATTCAACATATGAAAAGTTGCTTTGAAAAGTGCTTGCCTGTGTGAGAATTGTTTCAATTGTCGGATGTAAATATGATCATAGAGTGCGGTCTAGACCTACTCTATATGTAAAGTGTCTTGAGACAACTTTGTTGTGAATTGGCGCTATATAAATAAAATTTGATTTGATTTGAATTTGATATTGTGTATAATAAATGCTGTATCCTCTAATTGTGTCTTAGATTTGTTTTTAAGATGCTAATAAATTAATTTAATCATAATTTAAACTGTGTCAGTTTCCTAAATGAACAGATAGTGTCTGAAGTTGTTAAAATGTCCTGATGTGGTGCTGAATCTGTAATACTTGAAAGCTATCAGTTTTGTTTGCGCACAGAGGACTGATGGCCTCAGTGCACAGGGTGCACGCTCCATCAGTCGAGCAGTAGTGGCACCCCAGAAGCTCCTCCTCCTCCTCCTCCTCCTCTCAGAGTGGAGAGAAGCAGTTAATCATTAAATGTTTGCCATGTCACAACTTCTTCAGAAAAAGTTGTCCTGTTAGGGAAATGAATTATGCCTAAAAAAGTAAAAAACATCTCAAGTGGGCATAAAAACATTTCTTTGCAAAACTGAGGATGTTTTCTTTAAATGTTGCCATTTCCATTAACCTTTTCTAAAGAATTATCTATAGATTGACATAAAAAAAAACTTGATTGAAACACTGCTACTGACCAGCTTATCTCTCATAATTTCACAGTTTACACTTTTCTGTCACATTATTTAAGTTCTTTTCTTTCTTTTGTGTGTCATCCTCTCTGTATTCCCCCCACACCTCACCCAGGGATCACCTCATCCCTCAGTGGATCAAACCTTCAGATTATTCTGCCTCTTCTGTCATGTTATCTGTCTTCAGTTTGAGGCTAAAAACCCAATCATCCTCTCTGCATTCCCTGTCATGCCTCCCTGGGCGTTCACCCCATCCCTCATAGGTTCAAATCCCCAGATTACAGCGGCTCGCTTTGTCACATCATCTATCTTCACTCTAAAAAACCCAATCATTGCCCCTCTCTGCATTCCCTGTCGCTCCTCCCTGGGCGATCATCTCATCCCTCACTTGCTAACAGGAACCATTCATCATCACAGGGTGTCGGAGGCCCCATCATTTAAAAACCAGAGAACGTCGTTAGCGTCGGCTAATGTGTGTAATGCGCTGCACGGGGAGACATGATGGGACGGGGTGGAAAGATGAATGACTTGAATTTAGCGTTTCCTCCTCGCTGAAAGTCGAGTGTTTGCTCTGTAATGCACTTGGCAGCAGAGAAAATCATTAGCCTCCGCCGGTGCATTCACAGCAGCGTTCAGTCACATTTAACAAAAGTGAAACGAATGCTTCCGACATATTTCTCTCTCCAGCTCCACAGTAAAGAAAATGGATGTTGAACATTGAGCCACCAAGACAGGTTGCTCTCTCTTTTAACTCCTCTGAAATTGTCTCGAGTTAATGAGCTGCACAGAGACACAGGATGGGTTGAAGTAGAAAGCACCTGAGCAAAGTGCTCCTCTCTCCTGACAATGCCTGAGTCTAAATACCAGTTAATGGACGTGCTGCAAAAATGCATCAAGACGTTTTAGGGGTGAAGGTTGTTGGAATTATTAAGTATTTTCCTCACAATTATGAAGAAATATCGCAACAGATTTTATAATAAAGTAGTGCTGTCTCCTGCAAAGTCAACTGAAAATCTTCCAGTCGAGCATTCAGTCTAAAACATTCAATCTCACTTTTATTTGAAAATGTATTTAAACAGGATTTACTCTTTATATGTCAAATAATAGTAATGAAGCCTCCCCTTGTTTCTCCAGATGTCTATAGTTTCACAGAAATGTATCTTCATCATTTATTTTTAAGGATGTAAGATGATACTGGCGTGTCACTGGTATCAGCTGATGATGGCTTTCAAATAAAATAGATGCTTTGGCCCAAAATGAACATTTCTGCCAATATAACAGGCCACTAAGATGACACTTTTAAATATGCGACAAAAGTGTGTTGGCGGTGTGTTTTTTGCGTGTAACAGACATCACAGTTTCCATTTCTAATGATTTCTCATCTTCAGCCATCTGAGGAGGAGCCAAATCACATTCAACACTACACATAAAACTATTTAATTGCCCAACTTCCTGATCCATCATCCTGATCATCAAGACAAACTTGTGAAGAACAAAGAGAGGAAACCCTGTCAGCAGCAGTGGTTCTTATTTCTCCCTGTGATTGTGTATATTTTGAAAAGCATTGATGTGTATGTCCATATCTGCCAGTGAGCCTTCACAATAAGAGTGGGAATAAAAATGTGTTAACTCCAGATTTGATGTTCTCTGCAATAAGGTAGAAAAAAATGTGTTGGAAAATATTTGCATATACAATACTGGCAAAAATGCAACATATTTATTTTGGTGACAAAGAGGACAACTCCCACTCCATCCATCTCCCCCTCTGGCTACAGTGCTGCAACATTTTGTTCAGCAGACACGACATCATAAAGAAGATGAATAACTAACAAGTTTCTGTTCAGTTTAAGACAGCCGCTGAGGGTGGAAACATTTCAATAATCTTAATTTATTTTAGAATTAAATCTCACTCTGAGGAGCCTGACAGAGGTTTTATACACCAGCACAAACACTGACACTGTTCCACCTTTTCCCTGTTTCAAACCAATACCTGATTTTAATGACCACTCGGGGGCAGTGAGTTATAAACACAACACTGTTATCAAACAGTTGCTTATTTGTACATTCAGCAGTTATGAAACAACACAACCTTTCATTTGGTGTCATTTTTCAGATCACCTGGTGAATCCAAGTCCAAAATTTCATCTCTTATAGTTTTATTTTTAGACTCAACCAACTTCCAACACCTTCATAGTAAGTTTCAGCTCATTGTTTCGCTGTCCAGCCACAACTTTACTGCTGTTAAAGTGAACATTTAGTTCACACTCACTGCTCTCAGGAAAAGGAAAGGGGGGAAAAAAGTAAAAACTACCGTACAGTATCTGCTCAGCAGCAGACGGACACAATTAGAAACCAGCTGGTGAAGATAGTCGAGCATTTAGTAGCTAAAGAGCCTCAAAAGTTGGTGGAGAGTTAAAAAGAATCAATAATTGACACAAACCTGATGCCTAATGAATGATCATGTTGTTCATGTTGTATTTTCTGCATAAAAACAGGACAGACTGAAGAAAATTAATTGAATAATGTTAAAAGAAATGACAATGGTCAAAACTGAACATTAATGACTTACGTGTTCGTCCCATTCGTGTGGCCGTCGGTCCGTCTCCTTCAGGGTAAACAGGAGTGACGGAAACTTTGTACTCTGTATCCGACAGCAGAGGCTGCAGAACCAGGCTGGTCTGACCCGTGGGCACCGTCCTCTGCAAGCAGAAAGAAATTAAAGTTAAAGTTTGAAATGAACATTTAGGTTATGTGTTTGCAAAACTGGCACAAATGCAAAGATTCAAGAAGGCAAACTGAGAAATCCTGGTCTGTTTGACCTGGTCTATAAAATCATTGTGAGTGTGGCTCAGGGGGTACTGTGGGTCATCCACTAATCACAGGGTCGATGGTTTGATCCCCAGCTTCTACAGTACCACATGCTGATCAGGGACGTTCTTGGACACTGAACCCAAAATTGGTCCTAATGTTTCAGCCAGTGAAGTCGAGCCCAGCTGCCATTTATACAAGCAGCCATTTATCAGTAAGTGCAAAGTCAAGCTCCATCACATAAGAAAGTCTAAATATTTCTCCATTTTTTTTCTCACCGCTGTGGTATTTCACCTCCCAAAGTTCACCTGCCAGTCAAACAGACACACAAAGTACCCTTTAGCTTCTATAAGAGACACATCAGTCTTTCATGGTACTTCAATACAAACCCATCCGTGTCTCTCATCTGTCAGGTCATATAACATTTTAACCCAAACAATTATTAATTCTTAAACCAAACCCAACGTTCTGTTGCCTAAACCTAACCAAACTGCAACCATTTCATTGAGGCGATATGTGTTTTTTGCAGTTTAAACTCTGTATTCAGCCAACGGTTTTGTTCATTAATAGGAAAAACAACCCAGAAACACAGACCGCATCACTTTACAGTTGGTAAAGTCATGGAGGATCAACAGTGTTGCAAAACTGCTGGAATCTTTTGCATTTTTCTTTATTCGGTCTCTATAATTAATTTGATACAACACATGCAGTGTGAGAGCAAACGGCATCATGTATTGTGCTGATAGAAGAAGTGGTAACAGCAGGACAGTCTGACTGTTGGGCTTTACACTCTGCAGGAGAAACACATGCTGATACCTTTAATAGGGACTTCAACTGGGTTCTAGTTTTTTTTTTTTCTGAAAAGAATAAAGTTATTTCCAGGTGTCAGAATTTTGAGATGGTACTTGCAAAGATCAGTATGCAATCTTAAAATCACACAAAGGAACCGGCCATGGTTTTATACCCCTGAAAAAGATCTGACAGATCTTTTTTCTGGAGGATGGTGGAGCTCTTCTTTAATATCTTTTTAATTAAATGCTGGTGCTTCCGTTCAGACTGATTCTTCAATTAAGTAAAAAAGCAAATGAAGATTTCACAAGTACCAAGTACTGAAAAATTAAAAAAAAAAGGTATTAGTCTTTTAATGGAGGTGAGGCTTTGAGGTTTCAGGTGCTGCAGAGGTTAATTGTGTCCAGGTTTCCTCCTCACCTGTCTATGAACTGTGGCCTTTTGTTAAAACTGATCCCTGTTGATGACTCATCCGTCCAGGTGAACTGCTGCTCTCATACTGAAGAAAAGCTAATCTCCTTTTCTTTGCCCTGCAGGCTTTTTGTCTCTCTTTATCTCTGCTTCAAACTTTTTTTTCCTTCTGTTCCTCTGTTGCTTCCTCTGCCTTTGTTTCTTTCCCTACATCTGTGGTATATGAGTTATAATTATTATCATTGTTTATATTGCTATTTCTTGCTATTTCCATCTATAAATCAGTATCACATTTGAGCTTTCTGACTGCAATGCACGGTGTAAATGCATCATTATCAGAATGTGGTCAGATCTGCCTGACCGCATCACACATGGAGTTAAGTGTGGCTCGCAACACAACCGGCACAACTCGCTGGCATCTGTACACAACATAATACTGATACAGATATTTGTTTTAAGCTGATATAAGATATGCGTTGTTGCTCAAATTTAGAGATCGAGCAAACAAGAAGGCTGGAGGAGACTCGCCTGTGATACTGATCAGATAACTATTGTGAGCCATGAGAGCACCAAAAGATGAGTCATTCAGCAGAACTGCGTGAAAAATAAAAGCGATACTGGGGAATTAATGATTACAGTAAGAAATAACTGTGTGTGAAGCTGATCTGCAGTTAACAAGGCACAGACTGTAATTAATCTAGTCACAGAGGAGCGCACACGCTGGTACTGGAACACACTGGGACAAAGTGACACAATATTTTTTATATGAAGAAATAACAACTTAATGCATTACATTTGCTGAATTTACAGGAAAGAACAAATAATTAAGAATTTGTCATGGACCCCGTTTCACAAAGTTCATAAAGTTTCCTCAAACTCCCCAACACACAAAAAAGTGATTTGTTTTTAAAGAGAGTCTGGGGCTGATTTTCCATCTCAATAAATTATTCACAGACATCTGATCTGACATATGAGCAAAACGAGAAACAGTTAAATATTGTGCAAAGCTGAAACCTTTAGATGTTAAATAAATTAGTTGATTGACAGAAAATTAATAAGCAACTTTTTAAAATAATCAAATAATTTACAGCTTACCAACTGTGATGCTTGAAAATGAATATCTCTGGGTTTTAGACGTTAGTAGGACACAACAAGCAATCTGAAGATGTTACTCTGGTCTCTAGAATTTTTTACTAACAAATAAATGTAGTATATCAAAGGGAGAGACGCCTCAGTTAACTCCAGGGCTGCCTCTGTATTTTTGGCTGCCGCTGACAAAAACCACAGGCCTGAAGGTTTTTTTTTTACCCAAAACCTATTGTGCCTTTATCAGCAACTGCTCTGGTGCGCTTATACCAAGAATGAGTATGTTATGTGTGGCACTCGAGTGGGGAGACAACGAGGGGGAATGTCACATAAACAATTTACAAAAGATAACAGTGAGGCAAACAAATATATGTTTGTAAAGACAGTGAGGTTAGCTCAAGTTACAGAAGTTAAGAGGACTGGATTTCAAATCTAAGTAGCCTCTGAGTGTCGGTACTTTACAGATAATTTAAAGATCATTAGAAAACGTATGCATGTCAGTGTGGCTATTTTCCCTGATTAACAGGTTAAAAGATGTTCAAACTGCTGTATTCTGCTGTATGTACTTTGTCTATTCACCAAGTCCAGCAGCAATCCCACAGTACGAAGCTCTGAGTCATCACTGTACAAGCTGCTTCCTGTTCGCTCGGTCTCTACCTGATCAGATGCAACAAGTGGGAAGAAACTTGTCTGCTCACTAAGGGAATATTCATTATTTCAATTCAATATCAGGCACTGTGCCCTTTTGACCTTTTTCTCCTCAGTTTCTTTGTCTGCCCTCAAGTTGTGAAGCAAAAAGATACATTTTGGTCTTTTCACTGAAGTGCAGGGCACAGCCAAACTGTGTACAGCTATAAGCATACCACGCACATTCTTCAGCCTTTGGCACCTTTGTCTCAAAAAAAACAAACAAAAAAAATCCAAGAAAAACAGCGTACTGCAAGCAAAGTGTCTCCTAGTACACTGTTTCTTGTTTTGTTTTCCTTTATTTATTCAGGGCAGGTTGCCTGAGAGTGAACCGTTGGGTGCTGGAGCGGTTGGGGTTCAGGGCCCTGCTCAAGGGCACCTCAGTGTTGATAATGAGGGAAATGCTGCCTTGCCTTTTCTCCACTCAGATCTATCCTGCCAGTCGGGGGACTGAACCAGCGACCTTCTGGTCACAAGCTTGCTTCTCTGAACTTTAGGTACCCACTGCCCATTATATTTATTTGATATTTAAACATCAAAGAATCAGAGACATTTTTAAACATTTCAACATTTGCTGTTTTTTATGATTATCTATAAACTTGGATGTTCAGTGGTTTCATAACAGTTGTTTTTTGCTGCTCGAAACCTGTTTTTTTTTTTAACCACCAGATAAACAGTGCTTTTGGTAGGAAAAATCTTTTCATATGTTAAAGGTTGAGTTGTGCGTGTGCATGTAGACACCCTCAGTCTATTCATTCCTCTGATTCACTCTACTACAGTCTTTGTGTCTGTCTGCGTCTGTCTGTCTCTTTGTGTCAGCCTAGTTTGCATTCTGAGCATGTACAGTCTAGCCTAGCTTCATCCACAAACCCTCTACTCCCCCCCAAAAAAACTACACGTTCTCAGACGTGTCACTCAGACAAACACTGCGGGCCTTGACAAATCAATTTCAGCACAGTCTGATGAAAACGGCAGCAAGTCTCTATAAACTGTCACCGAGCCACACAGTTGGAATAAACCACCCTAAGCTACACTCTTTTTACTCCACTTTGTAAATGCAAACATGGTTTCATAAAGTATTTATAGGATTCAGAAACCCAATCTAGTTTTGACAGGGGCTCTGCGCAGCTCCAGAATATTAAGTTTGATCCAGCTGAGACTTTGCTGGAGCTACAAAGCCTGAAGGCAAACTGCATGGGGAACAGTACACAGGTGATGAGAGTCAATTTAAGGCGACTATACTGGTAAGCAATATGACAGTCCATCTGCTGAGCTGCACAGAACCGCAGCCAAAGGAAAGGCAATCAAAAAAGAAAACTTTAAACCTTCCAGCTAACTGTAACTAAGTGAAAGAAAACACAGGTGATGAAACATACCTCATATAAGACCATTTCAACTGTCATGGAAACTATTACTAGAGGTCCAGGGGCCCAGGTCCACAGAGCACTCCAGAGGTTACAAAGTGCTGTGAATAATGAGAATCACACCCCTGACTTCAGACCACAACAGACACTAACTAGAGCTGGGAATCAGTACTTGATACCTTGAAGGTATCAACTATCAAAATAAGCCAGTATAAAGTACTATCAAAACTTCTCCAGTAAAAAGATACCTGCATTTTTGTACTCAGATTTACTATGCGTGGTATGTATGTACAGTTTGGCTCACTATGTGGCAGCTGCAAAACATACAGTCTGTGAAGTGGTGAAGCTGAGCGTGGTATATTTGAAGAGGTTCTGATCAACGTGCCAAGATGCCTTCAAAACATTCAAAACTATGACTGCGCCACAGGCCTGTGGTGTCGCATGAAAATAAATGCATAACATGCGGAAGGATTATATTAGGACTGCTTCCATTCAGGTGATGGGCGACGAATAAAGTAGAAAAAAAGAAGATATCAAATAAAGAAGAAGAAGAAGCCTCTTGGATGAGAGGCGAAATGTCTTCAAGAACTCTATGAAGTCCAGTTGCCTACAACAAACCTTGCTACGGATACCATGACCTGGATGACTGAGAACCTACACAGACATATCAAATAAAGCACTGGTATCACTTTAAGGATACTGGTAACGTCATTTTTTAACAATACTAGGGATGCAAATTATCGATTAATTCATTAATCATTAGTTGATTATCTTATCGATCGACTTTCGATTAATTGATAAGCGGCGTTTTTCACCTGAGTTTCAGTGCTTCAATAGGGCCTTTAAAAATATCAGCTAAATAGTTGAGTTATTATATTACATTACATTATGATAATTATATTGTATTATATTATATTATACATTCCTCAAGTAATTATGCA
>JAJHUR010110488.1:969-18237 GCA_027495735.1 Lutjanus campechanus | reverse complement strand
CTGCAGGTCTAAGTACACTTCAGTGCTAAAACTTTTGTACTTTTACTTAAAAGATCTGAGTACTTCTTCCAGCACTGGAGAACACCAGTGCAGGACAATCAGACGTCACACAGGGAGAACACAACTCCATACACTGATGTCAATATATTAACAAAATCACAATGCTATAAGTCAGGTCTATTCAATAACTTTTTTAGAAGGGACAGCCTTTTTTGTGTAAAACAATGCACCTTTTTATTGTTTTTGCTACTTTATTAGTTTCACAATGTGAAAAGAAACTATGTACAAAAGTACAGGAAAAAACAATGCACTTTAGTAATCCTAGATTAGAAAAACCTTGTTGTTTTAATGACCACAATGTTGCTGTTAACATCTTTTTTCATTAGTCTGACTCTCCTGGTTTCCCTCTATTTAAACAACCTGAGTTAAAACTTTTTTAATAAAATTCGTACCTCTGTGCTCAACAACAAACATATCCAATACTGGCCTCTTTCTCATTTTATTTATTTATTTATTTATTTATTTATTCATCTTCATAAAGGACCAAAGGGCTGGACTGAGGTCATAAAAGGGCCCAATTTGGCCCATGGCTTGCAAATTGAATAGGCCTGCCATAATTTGTTAAATTTCACTAAATAGTAAAGTGCAGCAGCATTAATGATTTTTTTTTATACACACTAAGACTTTACTATGCAATTCGAAACACAGTAGCTCTCACAATCCAAGACATCCAACATCAGTTGCATCTCAAAATCACATCCAGTTAAACCTGAGATAGTATGGGATAGTCCCTCACCTCAGTACATCCATATTTAAACAAGATGTCTCACCGATTTACTGTAAATGATGCTTCTCCCCAGGCCTCAAAATAACAAAAGGACTAAGATACCCAAGTTCAGGATGTTCTTTTGCCTTCTGTGTCAGAAAACTGCAGCCCAGAGAAAAAAGAAGTGGATAAACACATTTACTGAATGTACAGCAAGCAATATAGAATGGGCACGGGTCCCTCTGCCTCCTACATCATGTGCAGTATGTGGTAGTTTTATTTTATGCAGTCGTGATTCTTATTCTTCATTCAGGAATATTTATGCAAAATGTTCATTTCATTGGTAATCTGTCTTTGTTGATCAAGTAGTTCATTTATTTTCTAATAAAAAAAGACTTAACTCACCAGGGACATATTTTGATGCATTCACTGTGGAAAAACAAACAAAAAGAGCACATTAGGGGAAGTTTTCCTGTCACTTGTTTGTATTTAATTTGACAGAAGAGTGACATTTATTGCCTCTTAACTGTTTTGAAAGATTGCTGAGAAGGTACAGCTCATATCTGTATTCCCATCTCAGGGTGCCTATACCGAACATTTTGTTGTTGTCCAAAACAGGTGCAGCTTATTAGCTGCCATATAAGGGAGTCTGAAGACATTTTAAAGGGATATTTTGTAAATTAGTGTCAGTGTGGTTTTTAACTGTGGTATATTGTTATTGGAAGTGTATTCAAATTGTGTTTTTTAATATATCTGAAGCTCAATAACCCCACACAATTAACAGTTTATTATCGGATAATGCTCAAGCTATCTTTCCATGAACTCTAACAGTTGCAAAGTGCATCTAAAACAACCTCTTGCTTAATTGGCATGTATATTGCGTCACAAATACATTTGTCTCTCAGTGTGGAGTGATGGAATCAACTTATAACTGCACAATATGAATCCTCAAAATAATTTTAGTGTTTTTTCCCCATATTTAAATTCATATTGAGGCACATCTGTGTGTTCTTATACAGGGTAAAAAATGTGCAAAGCCATAGATCAAGAATGGTAACAGATGCAAAGCTCAAAGTCATACTATAAATATTCATAGGACAAGACAGATGCGAGAGCATTGCAAGCAGAGGAGGAACATTTGGAAGCAAACAATGACATTGTGGTGCAGAGGAGGGTAGAAAACAGGGGTCTATTAACTTTTTTGCTGAAGAGATAGGATTTAGATTAATCTAGGGAGTGACTACAGAGGTGCAGTCATTCCACCACTGGGGAAGCATGAATGCTGTCCAGGTCACTGCAGGGAGGAGCGAGATGAGCAGCAACAAAAAGCGATGCTGTTTTGGTTCAGAGAAAACTGCTCAAACATCTGGAGAGTGTTTTAGATGCACTGGGAGGGACACAAAGACTTAAGTTTAAACCAAAGAAACAGGCATAGCTGAAGGGGGTTAAGTATACATACACTCTGTCAAGTTATTGCTAGGGGGAAAGTCTTTAAAACACCTTTAAGATCTTTTTTTCCATTCAGAAATACTGCCTTACAGTTAATACAATAGTGTCAAATTTTAAATATTATGGCGAGTGCCATATTTTCTATTAAACACAAACCCATTCAGTTTGCCTCCATACAGCTTCTTTTATGTATTCAGGACAGACGTCTATAGAAAGTTTTCGCTGCAGCATCTCGTAGAAGTTCACACGCAGGCCTCAGGCAGGAGACTGCCGAAACAGAAGAACAAATATTATCTTTTTCTCCTTTGTGTATTCTTTCTATAAACCTTACAGTGAAATTATGTTCATTTATGTTCCCTATGCTTACTTTCTGCTCCCTTAAATTGAGCCTTTTAACCATGCAAACAAATATGAGACCTTGCTGGCCAGCTTAAAGGTTAGGTTCACTGTTTTTCAACCTGCACATAATTGAAATGATGTTTCCTGTCAGCTTTTTAGTTTTTAAAACTAACCCTTCTGCTGTAATTTCTCAGTGGCAAACATCTAGTCATCCAAATCCTTCTTTGTATCTTGTTAAAGATAGCCAGCTGTATTAAAATGAAAAAATGATTTGTTTTATTAACTGAAATTTAAAAACCTTCCACATTTTGGATGCAGCCAAAGTGACTAAAAACCTGGGTAACACTTTATAATAACCATCATTAATAAATAAAAGAAAAAGAGGAAGCTGCAGCAAACTTTATTAATTCCTCTTGGGAAATATTTTCACTCTGTCATTATTTTACATACACAGGCCTTGTGTCAGGCACAACGAGCAGTTAGGGGCTTGGTGCCTTGCTCAAGGAAACTTCAGCATTGCCCAGAAAGTGAACTAGCAGATTATGTTAACTGGTGGCTCAGGGCTGCTAGAGATATCGCCAGTGGCAGCAAGATATGGCCAACGGATCGTTAGTTCATTTAACTTGGTTAATAGTTATTTTAGTGTTACCAAACAATAAAATTCTAAAAAGTAATGTTCATTAAATATTAGCCATGCTATAATTTGTTATTTTAAACTATTTTATTGTTACCATCATAGTATTACTATTATTTTACCTTTCCCATCACTTGTGGAACCTCTTTCAAATTTCTGCCTCACTGTTTCCTGTACTTAGATATGCTAGGCTATGTGCTAGGTTTGTCTGTGTTGAAAAGAAAACCAAATTTTGAAGATGGTTAAAAGATGTTGCCAGGGAACCTGTAAAAACAACATCACACAAGTAAGCTAAGGTAAATCTAACTATATAAACATAAATTTCACTTATTTTGAACATAGGAAACCCTAGCACATAGCGTAGTAGAAGAAATAGGAAAGGAGAAAGCTATCTGAGGTTCTATTGCCAAGCTTGCTCAACTGTAATTGAACCATAGACCAATGAGTGACAATAAGTAAATATTAATTATCATTTCATTGTTTGTTAACAGTGAAAAACTATTACTGTAAGTTTAATTAAGTATCAATTTGCCATTTATTAATGATGGTTATTATAAGGTGTGACTAAACCTGACAGAAAGTGTAGTTTGAGGCATTACTTTATTCCCTAGCACATAAATACATGCCTGACTTTGCGCTGAGCTTTTTCAAAAAGGAAATTCTGTGTTTGGCTGCCACACTGCAGCGTATTTACACCAGGTGAGCTGCTGCAGCAGAGTGTTAGTTTCTCACAACAGAAGCTACAGGTGTGCTTTTGCTGTGTGTGTTTATAACTGAATCAATCATTTCTGAGTCAAAAACAGTGAACCTATGCTATTAATTGTGAATTTTTAAAAAGCAACATATATACCGACGGTGTAAATACAATTCTGCCTTCAAAATAAATACGCAGGGAAGTAATCAGTGAAGTAAGCAGTGAAGTAAGCAGTGAAGGTTATCACAATGTTTTCTTTGGAAGATGAAAGCTAAGGTTTCTATGTGCTACTAATCCTTCTGAGTGCTGTACTCAATGAGACGACACACACACACACACACACACACAGACAGACACAGCATTATGCTGTTTGAGTCCCTCATGCACTCTCCCCATCGTCTCTGCACAATATTCATGCAGGGTTGACATTTTCCTAAAAGAGGCATTCCCTCTTATTTCTCAATGTCTGACTTTTTCTTTTCTACCATGTGATCGCTGTTTTGGAGAAAATGTAGCATGAGTGAGGCAGCCACTTTGCATTTGAAAAGGCCTGTATTCGATAGCTACAATAAACACAGACACTTCATTTTACTTAATTTAACGGATGTAGCGTTTGTAATTACAGGCTGTCGATCAGAAGATATTCCCAAATCATAGAACTTGATGAAGTTGGAATTTAATATAATTTTTCCAAGTGAATTAGGGTGGCATTAAAGGGATAGACCAGATTATTTGAAGTGGGGTTGCATAAGGTACTTATTTATAGTCAGTGTATTACCAACAGTTTGGAGAAGCAGAGAGGGGCACCAGCATGGAAGCCAAGCAATGTCCTCCTGTGGAGAGAGTCAGCAACAAAAGGTATTTTAGCCACTTTAAAAGAGGTCCATCTAAAAAGTGTACACTATATTTTGCTTTACTTTGCTGCTGGACTGCCTTCTCAGATGGGAAACCACCATTATACAAGCCAAATATCACTCCTTCCAAACCAACCAAACTCCATAGGTGAAATCAAGTCATTTTACGTTGTAGCACACAGGAGTTGCTGGTCTACCACTGGCTCAGTCTGTTAGTTAGTTTGTGTTTTTGTGTGACTGCTGTGTTTTAAAAGGACAGTTCAGATACACCAAAGTCACACAATAGCACAAACTAACAGAGGCAGCAGCAGAAAGGCAACTCCCATGTTCTGCAAGGTTAAATTTATTGATTTCACCTATTGAGTTTGGTTGATTTAGAGAGAGTGATATTTGGCTTATGTAACGGCAGTTTCCCAGCCAAAAAGTCTGTGATGGCAAAGTAAATTGTTGAAAATATTCTAAATATTACATACTGATATTGATATTCTTAGGTGGAGTTTTTTTAAGTGGCCAAAATATGTTTTGCCAATGGCCTTGCCCACAGCAGTATATTGTTTGGCTTCGGTGCTGTGTGCCCCTGTCAGCTTCTACAAGCTACACAGACTATGGATAAGTACCTCATATGACCTCACTTAAAATAATCTGAACTATGCCTTTAAGACATGTGATATCATGAATGCTATAGTAGGATTTGAAATACAACACAGCTTTTTGACCAGTGAAGAAACCTGACAACCTTGTAAGCAGGTTTAAGAGATCATTTAAACATTCTCTTCTGCACACCTGCCAGCTCTGCATTCCACAACTCAGACTATCTTGCCTCATATAGTTTTTATAGGCTGAGGGATGTTGGCACTTGATTTACACGCGGCAGCTCTGAATCTTCACTGTTCTCTGCCTTTATTTTCATCTGGACATACTCACTCCACAGAGCCCGTTTTTCACGTCATCAATAGGTTATGTAACAGCATGACAACATCAGCTCACAGCGAAAGACAGAAAAGGGATGCGACACTGATCAAATTATGCGCCAGGTACCTGCACTGAAATGGAAAATAAAATGATAAGCCTTGGGAACATAATTGAATGCACTTAGAGCATACTGTCATAGGAAATATGGTGACAAACTGCAGGATGCACCTCCTATACTGTTTACAAACAAGAAAATAATCTACACATTTAAAACTGTGACTGTGAAAACATTAACGACACAGCTATTAAAACGTTTGCAAAGCACAAATCCTTTCCACCTGATAAATATTTACGCTCAGTTGCCGCTTAATTAGCTGCAGCTCGTTAGACATAGGTAGGATCTCTGTTTGCCCGCAGCCTGAATTCTTTGAGGCACAAATTAAATCCTACACAAGAATTCCTGTTCATGCTGTAATGTTTGTTTTGTTTTTTGTTGCTTTTTTTGGTGTAAAGAGGCACCAGATTAAACAGGACTATTTAAAAAAAAAGTCTTTCCGAACATGAGCGAAGTTGCAAATTGATGACTTGAACTCGCATTTCAGGCATTCTCGTCAGTCGATTTCTTGTGTCTTGATAAATGTTTTCTGTTCCAGAGGCTGTGTGAATGTGCATGCTTGTCTGATGTTATTTATGACCAATGATCATTGACAAGAATTCACAAACAGGTGCAGGCCGTGATGCCCAGAGGATGGTCTGAGTAACATGAACCAAAGGGAAATCTGTGGAATGTAATGGAATTTGAAATTTCAGCACTCAAAAAGGCTTGGTCGTTACACTGAGTCTCATCAAAATGAACTGTGTGTAAAAAGATATGCATTATGTGTACAGTTCTACTGAAACACGATGTTATGGAAAATAAAATTGATATATATCAGACTTTATATTTGTTTGTTTTTGTGAAAAAGATGAAACTCTGTTGCTCTCTTACTCCAAAATTGTGTTTTATATTTCATACCTCAGTAAGTGGTTAAAAGGTTTCTTAAAAGCCCAAAATTCACTGCAACTAACACATTTTTAATTGTAGGACCAGGATGCTAGACGTTTTAAGAGTGTTTTGACTGAAAGTTTCCTGTGGATGCGGTACCCTCTCAAGGCTCTGAATTAGGCTGAATTGGAGCTTGAGAGCTTTTGCCAGCTAGTGGTGCATACTTTGAACTCCCCTATGCCACGAAGCCCTGCTGCCATGCACTTGCAGAGTCATTCTTAGCTCTTCTTCTTTATGAGTTAGAGAGATGGATGGATAGTTGGAAAGGAAAGCATACTGATGAAGGAAGATGAAGGCGTGAATGGAGTAAGCAGCTTGTGGACTTCAATGTTGGGTTGTAGTCGATAGTCAGTGTGCAGCTACAGTAGATGGTGTTTGGCACACCCCTAGTTTGGAGAAGCAGAGACATTAAATAATCCCAACTATCCTTCAAAAGGGGTATAAGTCGGGTCACATTAGGCATGCTTGCTGCACTTGCGGAAAGATATACTGTATCTTTAATTCAGAATTTTGTACTCTTGTTTATGTATAAAACTTTAAATTAAATTTACTTTTTAATTAAGGTCTCAGCACTTTAAATAGTAAAAACGAATTGTGCAATTATTAGCCTGTGATTAGCAGTTCCTTATGTGCGCTTTAAATTAATTCGTACAGTAGTCACACAATAATAATCACCCCACAACCATCACTCCACAGAGTTAGTGTGAGAGGGACAAATAAGGCATTTGGAAGAGTAAATGCAGATTAGATTTTAGAAGACAGCAGGACAGGGACAAGTGGCTGGAGGTACTCCAGCACCGGAGGCAAGGATTATGATTAAGAAAGGGGGATGTGGTTAAGAGAAATTACTGCTTGCTCATGATGAATAATTGCATGGGGCTGATATCCAGATGGTGGTCTTGACTCATCCCCACAATCAAACCCAATGGACACGTCACGGCTGTAATGAGATGTTACAGGGAAAGGACAATCAAGAAAGTAAATTCAACAAGGAACACAGCATATCACATTTTCTTGCATGGAACTGTGTCACTTCTGTGTGGTAACAAATTTTAAAAATCTGACAGGGGAGTTTGACAAGAAAACCACTCTAACCCCTGCAGCCTCTTACATCAAATCTGTGTCCTTTTCATGAAAAGACACCCTCTCCAACCACAACAAAATATGCTGCCACGGATGAGGAGGTCAGCTGATATCAAAGTGATTAATAAGGTTTACAAGTACAATAATTTTGTCCTTCTATTCATTATGGCCATACTCCATTCTTCACTTAAATATCAAACATTAATTACATGGGACCTATAAAAAAGCTGCCGTCTCCGGCTGCAATATCTAGCCACCACGTGGAAGTGAATGTCACAAGTTCAAAAGATCAACAAACAGTTGACACTCATATTTAGAGTTGATGTCTCTGTCTCAGCAGTAGCTGGGCAATTTTCATATCAGGGCTTAACTGAGTGGTCGTGTCTGCCGCTAATAATACTGATTGACATTTAATGTGCAAAAGGGGACTTTAATTGCATCTAATGCATGGATTAACAAAGATAATACATATGTTAGATTAACTGTATTAATCCTTGTATTCATTTCACACAGAAATAATATTATACAATTTCATTCCTATGAGATTAGAGGGCACTCTTTTATGAAATGGCATGGATTTACTTTATGCATCATAGTCACATTATGAGGTAAATAGAGTGTAGAGTCTTTATTTAGAGACTTTAAATTACTTTTAATTGAGGTCGGTTTCATTTGTGTCAGAAACAATAGTTATAAGTACAATAAAATGAAGAGGAAATGCCCTAATTCTAAAATTTAGAGGACATGTGCTCTAAACCTGGGTGCCCTTTTGACAGATGGACCCCTTCACATTTAAAACAGAGATAACATGCCAGATAGTTCCCTGTTGAGTCAGACTCAGCAGGCTTTTAGAGGAATGGGATCAAAGGACTCATGCTATTTTGTATTTTGTACACTTATGTGTGAACTGATACTGCATGCTGTCTAAAAACTGTATTCTGCCATTATTATGTTATAGAAAACTATTTTATTTTCATTTATTGCTATACACTCTTAGAAATAAGGGTTGCAAAAGGATTCTTCCTGAGAAGCACAGGGTCTACCCAGATCATTTGCTTCTGAACTCTTTTGTAAAGGAAGGGTTTCTTAAGCGTCCTTTGTAAGAGCCGTTCATTTTAGAACCCTTTTTTATTCAAAGAACCCTTTTCAGAAGAAAACGTTCTTGAAGGATTGTTGAAATTCCAGGAGTCTTTTATCAGGGATTCATCAAGAAATATAAAATAGCGTTTTTGATAGAATATACTGGGTGGATTCTAGATCAAATCATTGGAATATAAAATGGTTCTCAGAGGAACTTCCTGGGTGGGTTCTTGTTAGCACCCTTAGAAGTAGTAAAGGTTCTGGATAGAATCCCCAGAGAAAGTTCTGAGTGCAACCATTACATCATGGAAGGGTTCTCTGTAGAACCTCTCTTAGGGGGCTCTGAGTGAAACCTTTTACAGATGGTTCTAGGAATAACCCTTTAAGCTGGGTCAGGCAGAACTCTTAAAGGGTTATAAAAGGTTCTCCCTGGAACCAAAAAGAGGACCTGCCCTACAGGGACAGGCTGAAGAACACTTTATGGTTCTAGTTAGCATCTTTATTTCTAAGAGTGTAGGTAAAAGATGAAGTTGTAATTCCTTCTTTTGCTACTATTGAAAAACTACATTAAAATTATATGAAGTAGATTGGCTGAATACATAAAAATAAAAACAAACTATTTTACATGGACGAGTGCTGAGGATAAATTAAGCAGTCTCACAGGCAGAGGGACGAAGGGAAGAACCCTGCTGCTGCCTGGCAAGAGATACTTCTCTTGCCAGGCAGCAGCAGGGTTCTTCCCCTTAGAGTGCTTTTTTTAAACGTTTTATCCGTGGTCCCCGATCTCTGCCATTGTACTGGATGAGGCTGCTACCCTGTTTCTCCTAAAACTCCAGGATTGTTTTGTGAACTGAAGACCTTCACCCTTCATCACATCGGCATAGTGGTGAGTACATACTAAGTGGCTTATTCTAAGGTGGAATATTGCTTTAAGACTGGTTTCCTATAAACCTTGCCTCCACTAAATCAGTTTGCAATTGGACATGATTTTGCCTGTGAAAATGATCTTTCCATTTCCTTTCACATGAATGAACAAACTCACCCTTTTTCTCTGACACTATACTCTCCTTCGGCCCCACACCCATGCTGTAGTTACTTGTTTGTGCAAAGCAGTCGCATTACTCAAACTATGTTATTATATGCACATCATTACAAATAGCTTATGCCTACTGGCAAATTCAATATAAAATTGTGACAATTTCAATGTGGCTCCTACAGTAAGTGAAGACTCTTCTTTCCTCTCTTTTATTTCTGAAGTGGTGTTCATGGAGCTAGACTCTGAAGAAACAGAAAATTATCCAGTTTTGTGCTGAAGTGTGTTCCTCTTCTCAGAGTTTCCCATAGCGGTGCCCTCCACCGCTGAGGGGATAGTTATGGTTAGGCGCAGCAGAATGAGGTAGGGGGAAACGCATATCGACAGAAAAGAGAATTTGACACCTGTTGTTTTTGCCACTGTGGCACATCAGTAATACCACTTGGAAATGCTTAGAGAGCTGGAAAGTTGTCTGTTTCTGCTTTTTAGTAAAACAAAATGGTTGGAATTACTCTTATTACACTTATGACATCTTAAGGACCTCAATCTAAATTAGATTAAGCTTGACCGACACTAAATCACTATTGTCAGTCAGGTAAAACCCAGAATTTTCCTTTTATCTCTTAAAAGTTGAAGAAATCATATTATTCTTCACTGTAGTGGAGAATAATAACCCTTTTACTGTATTCTACACTGACTGAAATATTCAGACTCAAGCCAAAATGATTTTCATGGCTGCACCATGCACACCAAAATGGAAATACTTACGTTTTCTCCCAAGTTTTAGTCTGATACAAAGATTTACCAGTAAGTTGCAGTTTGTGTCTACTCTCAGAAGAGTCTTTTTTTTGCCAAAAAAGAGAAAATGTGCAGCTATTACATCCTCTATTTTCCTCTGAGACATATCTTTGTTTGAATTTGGTATCCATAACTAGCTTAGGGAGACTCCTAGCCTAGCCACCAACAAAATTTAGAGGAAAAGGCGTTGAGCTGTGGGCTCAGACTAGTCTGAGCTAGTCTGACAGGCATGAACTTAATCTTTCCTGAGATTACAATAACCTGGACAAATGAGAAAATTCACGGACATCTAAGAATCATACAATCTTACAATACTCCATGTATCCTGGCTTTGAGTTTTATCCTGTTTTTGATCATATTTGGGATATGTGTCTTGATTTCTCACCATCTCAAAAACTATGAGATGGTTTAGAAACCTGGATGAATTTTTACATGCCACAGTATCCTGGCTCTCCAGTAGTAGTATATCCAGGTTTTCTCAAACCTGGGATAAGCTGTTTACATGTGAGAAACCTAACCAGGATATTCATAAGTATAAAACCAGTGTGCATGTAAACACACTCTATAATTATTGCAAACACTTTTTTGTAAACAATTTGTCTGAAAGCTGTTTTTTTTAGACAATTCTTGTCTGCTGGAGTTAAAATATTTTCCAAGAGCCAGACTTGCTTCACAAGCATGGCCAACAGAAAAACACGTCCAAAAGTATTGACTGTGAACTGGCTTATCCATATTACAGCTTTTGTCCTGCTGCCAACAAGCTCCTCTTCTGCTGCTTGAGAACAGCAATCACGGTCACATCACCGCCGCTTCACTTTAAACACTCTCAATTACTGTACTTTGCAGCCACTAGA
Organism: Lutjanus campechanus; assembly: GCA_027495735.1. Classification (NCBI taxonomy): domain Eukaryota; kingdom Metazoa; phylum Chordata; class Actinopteri; order Lutjaniformes; family Lutjanidae; genus Lutjanus; species Lutjanus campechanus. The sequence goes on along the minus strand of JAJHUR010110488.1, from coordinate 6,696 downwards.
AGTACACTGGACTGGGAGTCAGCTGTCTGTTCTTCACTGAGGACCGGAGGAGCCTGAAGACTGTCGATAGCAGCTGAGACCCCCACTGATGCCCTATGGTTGTCATGACAGCAGACGCAGCAGACACCAGCCCATCTCTGTAACAAAATCAACAGCCCTAAACAAACTGTAAAGCAGCCAGCCTGCCACGCTCCTCGACATCTGGCTGAGTGTTCAAAAGGGTGTGTTCCAATTTTAATTTTCTTTTCAGTCTCTTTTATCGCAGTATAATAGTCAGAGTCAGTAGCCTCCATCCAGCACCATCCTTAAAACTGCTGCCTCTGTAAATTCAGCTAAAATCTGGGTTGATCAAACTTTCTGATAATAAAGCCACATTTGTGAGTTACTGAAATACCCTTCAGTTAATACACTACCACACTGATAAAGTAATGAGTCATCTTGTCTATCTGAGACTCCAAATTAGAGGATCCATTTACAGAGAAGGCAGTACATCTTTCAATTGTTGAAACTGCTCTTTTGATTAAAGTACTAATTTTATGAATCTTGAGGGATTGCACCATCCAGTCCTATTAATGAAAATTCCATTTCCTTCAGGTTTAGATCAGAATAAAGCAACTGACAAGACTTTATAATGACAATCATTGACAAATGGTCCTTTTATAGTTAACTCAGCTTCAGTTAGTTTTACTGCTAACAGATGAAATGACTGTCTGTCTTACTATCTGCCAGGCTGCATTAACATAATGCTCAAATTAATCGCTCTAAGCATCTACTCCTTCTAAAAGGTTATTAATGATTTCTTATGAGTCATAAACAGACACTTAGTCATTCAGTGAACATTTGGCTTTAATTTGAACACTAAGTAACGTGAAACAGGCAAACAAAATTAGTTTTCAGCCTGGAACAGAAATTTCAAAGGAGCAACACTGCAGCTATGGCATTGTTTGAGCATTGTCAGAGAAGTGAGTATTTGCAACTTAGCATGTTTCGTAATCTCTGATGATACTTCATGGTCATTTTATGATAAATTACAGTAAATATACAGTATTTCTTCTTAAAGTATTTGTAAATGATTACCAAATGATTTGTAAACCTATAAGGAATCATTACATAAAGAGATGGACCAGATATTTGCAACTGATGATTATAATAATGTAACATGTTACATTGCATTACATTACTTTACATAATGTCACGTTAGGCAATGTCATGTTACGTTAGGTTATGTAACATTATGTTACCTAATGTAAGTAACTGTTTTTCCGAGGCAAAGTAGTATGTAAGCCAGTTAAATTGAAGGAGATTTTATTTAGATAAATATATTTTTGAAATTTTACTTTGTGTTTTTGGTCGAGGAAGCACTGCTGCTTTTGTACACGGGGGCTCAAAAACCAATACAACATAAAAGCTTCTTGTAGCAACTTTAACTGTCAATTTACCATTTATTAATGATGGTTATTGTAGAGTGTTACCAAGCAACTTCTAATCATCATGTAACCCTCTCATCATGTGTGTATATTATAATAGGTATGGTGTTTTTTGCTCTTGGTGTCTACATGTTTTCCTGGTGTCTGTGTGTGTTTTCAGCAGGTGCACCATTTCCCTCTCACAGCCTCCAGACACACAGGTCAGGTGAAATGGGAGCTCTAAATTGTAGGTGTGATTTTGAGTGTGAATGTGTCTGTTCATGATAGACTGGAGACCGTGCACCAGCAGTGGTTGAGTGGTGGGGTACACCCTTGTCCAATCGTGATAGGCTTCAGCCTCATGTGGCCCTGGAGAGGAAAAGGACAAGTGGTTTAGAGAATGAATGAATGAATGGGTGCTGTGTACGAAAACAAAACATCGTGTCCAAGTTTTATATCAAAAAGGCAAATTACTGTCCAGATCACAGCTATAAGTATGCTCTTTGTAATCTCTTACATAACAGATAAGGAGTAAAATCATTTTTAAAGTTTGTCCCCCAAATGACTTCTCTGTCTCTGCCCACATACAGCTTTGTTTCTGAGGTTCCCAACATCAGTGCTTCTACTTTATACTTTCTATCTGCAGTAAGATGAATAGTTGCCTCTTCAAGAATCACTTCACACCCCCTCTCCCCTTGACTCACCTCCTCTCCACCCTTAAAATCTCCTCTTCTGCTTCTAATAGGCCTTTTCCCTAAAGTGGAGAAAGTAATTTCCTCCCGTCTCCTCCCGTTTTGATTTCCATATTCTAACATTTTTGTACTGTACATGATTCAGTCTAAGGTCACAGGAATATTTTTGTTACATCAGTCGTCATCTAGCACTTTGATGCAAGCACATTTTATTATTGTATGTGGATGTTAATTAATTTAACAGCTAAAAAGCCAATACTGACTTGGTGTGCAGCTGGAAGTAGTCATTCTGAAGCTGTAAATACAGACTTAATAGGGGTGCTTGAGCAGAACTCGCTATCTATTGCCCCTCTTCAACCAACATGAATCTAGTGCTAGTTCAGTACTGGTGCTGGTGCCAGTTCACAGTTGGTTCCACTTGAGAATCATTTAAGAACCAGCTTACTTTTCCACAGGCTAGAGAACCAAGTCATTATGTAACTCTCCACGCCTCCAGTTTCCCTGCAACATTAACTTCAAGCACTTCACACTCCAGCACAGTAGGTGGCAGCTGGTTGCCAGTTGTGATAAAAAGGAAAACAAGAGAAGCACAACAACTAACTAACTACTTTTTAACAACTACTAACTACTACTAATGCCTCCTAAATGAACAAGTACGTCTGCCATTACCAGCAGATTGATCTCAGTGAAGTGTGCTCAAGCAAGACATGATGGTACCGCAATGACCACCGCAATATCACCCGCTGTTAAGCTATATTTGGAAAGCCATTAGATTATGTGACCTTGTTGTTTGAAGATGTACTCAGATCGGGCTGCGACTGACTGATTTACTAAAATGCTGCTTATGCATTAATGTATCAGTATTAATGATGTACTTCATTAAATGTACTTATATATCAGGTATTTTAATTAAGTAGAGGCTCTGAGTACTTCCTTAAATGATGCGGGTCACAGGATCTGGTGGGTAACCCAATACAATGTAACACCGCGCTGCAGCCCTTTTCATCGCTGAAACTGTCGCAGCAAAATAACCAAACGTTATTTGGAAAAAGGGACACATATGGGGAATCTCATGATTACTCTTTCGCCTGAAAAAAATATTAAAATCTTACATATTGACAATGTATTAACAGCCTTTAGCCTGGCTCAAAATCTCTGACACAATGGTGGAAATTTCCTTATGGTTGCTCATGATAATCCCACCACCAGTCCCTGACGCAGTGGTTCTTACTCTTTTGGCCTAGCAAAGAGTTGGTGCCACTCTGGAAACAGTTTTCAGGACTGAGAGCCGTTTCATTACCTGTCAAAACACAGAAATTGTTTAAAATTAGGCTCTGGCTCCAAACCAGCCTTTGAACACCCTCAGTTGAAAAGGGGTATCTGACAGTATAGCTTGATATGTAGTAAACTAACATTTGGACTGGATACTCTTAGTCGGTTGACGCTTCCTAATTCCTACAAGTTTTCATTATGTGCTTCAATGACAGGTGAGCAAGCCTGAAACATCAGTCAACTCACTCCTTTCCTGTTTCCTGTTGCTATGTGATAGGCTCATCTATGATGTAAAGAAAGCCAAATTTTGATGAAAGTTAACTTAAGATGTTGCAGGGGGGTCTGTAAAAGCAGATTAAACAAAAACCAACTCACAAGACCTGTAAAATGTGACATATTCACATCTTACGTTAGCTAACATTAGCTAAATGCTAGCTAACTAGTTGCTGAAATCAATATTTAGAAAGCTAGTGATGTACTAATTTAGCTAGCTAGTTAGTGAGCATTTTGCTAACTGTAGCTAACTTCAGACTAAAATGTTGCTTTCACAGGAAAGAGAGAAAGTTGGCTGAGGTACCACGTTAGTTCAACTGTTATTGGAGCACAGAACAAAAAGGGACAAGGGAGGGACAGGACATAGGAGGGGTCAATTATTCATTGTTGCCAGAGGTGTGGACTTGAACTCAACTTGGACTTAAAACTGACCAGGGTATTCTGAACTGACATGGTGCAAATATTTTTACATGTCTAATATATTATTCTTGGGTTGTTCCTTCACATAACTAAGTAGAAGTGTAAAAAAATTCTTTAAAAAGGCTATGTTAAATTACTTTAAGGGAGTCTGTGGCATATTTTTCCATTTTGCAAGAAAAAGGTGAGAACTCCGATATAGGCTATATTAGCAAGCTACAATGTGCTATAAAAATATACCAGTATGAGTGAGCGATAATGCATTTGCCAATATTTGAAATGCACATTAATGCATCTCTCTGAGAAGTTGTTATGAATTAAGTGGATAGGTGTTTCTTACCAGTAAACTCAACAAGAAGTTTTTCTGTGGTTTAGTCCCAGATGATCAACTTTATCTTAAATTGAAACAGGCAGTGAGCAGGTAATTGGTTGTGCAGGCTTTAATTTAGACTATACCCTTTTGTCCTCTGCGCCCTTTTCAGATTGAACGCCAAGATGAAGTTTTTGAAGCAGTAAGTCTGAAAGGCATTTTAGTATTTCCATGAGGTTCTTCAGATCTGACGCAGATGACTTGGCTCTTTTCAACAGCTCACGCTGGTCACATTGAAGTGCCTGAGGATTTTTTAATAATTCAATCATTATGTCAAAAAGTCAACAAAGACACGTATTACTTTCATATTAGTCGTCTTTTGTACCTGAGATTCTTTTGAGATTACTTTTAAGTTTTAAAAAAATCTTTTTTTTCTGTCACTCTCCTTCTCTTTCTGTCCTTTTATTTCTTCCATCTCCTGAAAAAGTATGGACACAAAGGACATAAAGAGAATTTATGTGTGAAACCTGACCCCGCTGTCTGGCATTTCTTTAGCCAGTAAGTGTTAACATTACTGCTGCAGCAGTGGTTAGATTAAAAGTCAATAAATTAGCTTGCTACACTGACTATACAGTTTAAGAAAGGCAGGCAGAGCCATTGAATATAATGAAAAACTGCAGGCAATAAAAGAAGAAACACTAATAATGTGTAAAAAAATATATATATATATATATTATGTTTGCCTAGACTTCTAAATATCTGGTCTTGCTGGTTTAATTAGCCTCAAAAAATCTTTCTTTTAACCTCACGACAGTCAGTTTTTCTTATTTGTTCTGGCCCCATTTGATCCGTAATTTAATGTTTATTAATTATACATATTGGCTAGCCTGCAGCAGACAGTTGGGCAAAACTTTATTTGAAGGGTTGTGCATAAGACTGTCATTAAATTATCTTCATGAATGTTTATGACTATTGTCATTAATTGCCATTCAGTTAATAGTGTCACTGTTATTGCATTGATGAGATGTCTTTGTTATGACAACTTGACCTTAAAGGGATAGTTCGGGATTTTTGACATGAATCTGTATGGCATCCCCATCACCAGTGTCATGCAATCACACTGACTTACCCCTGGCAGCGTCCTGTGAGCAGAGTTCTCGTCCAGCTTCGGTCAAGCCGAAAGTAGTCCGGCAGGTTTGCTAGACCCAGTAAAATAAAACGTTTCTCTTCCCAAAACATTATGTGTTCAAAAAGAGTGATATATTTGCATCCCAAAAACACTGTAGTGGAAAAAGTCACACCTCGTAATCATTTGGTCCTATTTTCTCTCTGTTCGTATCAGTGCGCGCGATACCTG
>JAJHUR010110486.1:0-10608 GCA_027495735.1 Lutjanus campechanus | reverse complement strand
AAAAAAAAATAACACAACAGGTCAGAGGAAAAATATGTAATTTTGATTTGGGGGTGAACTGTCCCCCTAAAACATTTCACAACACTTAATTAGCTACTATTTTCTTTTATGTTGTGTATAAAAAAGCTTTTAAAAAGTGAAATAAAACTGAACAATAGTTATACACATATGTTTTGAATACTGGAAACAAATCAAATCTTTGAATAAACACTGAGTTATTAACATTTATTAACAAATAGTCTTTTTCCTGTTTCTATCCTAAATCCTACCGATAATGGAAGCTGAACAAACAGGAAAAAGTTGTGAGCTTTTTGACCAAAGATCATGTAAAAACATGTGCACTGGTTAACTAATCAGCAATGCACATTTAAAAGTATAATAAACTGTAATTAATATTTCATGCATTTATATTATTCATTACCTGCGATTGATTGTTCAGACTTTGCTTTTCTGGGCCATGTATCCTCTTGGATACAAACATTCAACGCCTCATTAACAAAGTTGCGAAAATGTAACTTTTTTCATTGAGAACATACAAAATCATACATACCTCCTCATAAAATATCGAGCATTGGTAACATTAACAATCAAGTTATTTTTTTAAAAAAAAGTGTTTTTTCCGCCTCAATCAAAGATTTATGTTAAAAAAAAATCTGTGATATTTCAGACCTTTATTTGATTGTAGATTGATGACATTTAAATTGTTAATGACCAATTAATTGATCATTGATTAATCTTGAGCATCCCTAACACTAAGTGATTTTTTTTTTTGTCATTTAAATTTGGCTGTGTGGTTAATAACACGTTTCCATGGTGCGAGAAATTCAGAAGACACTCTTAATCTTCCTTTACAAGATCTTTAAGGGTTAAGCTGCCTTCATTAATAATTTTTTAAAAGCACTAGAAATAAAACCGGCCCTGATTTGAACAGCAGCCAAAAATACTACATGTGGCACCAGAAGAAAGAAAAAAAAAAAAAGCCAAAATACTGCAGTTCTGAGCGACAGAGAAAAGAACAAAGGTGGCACTGATGCAGAATTTACGAGAAACATGTAGCAGGATGGAAGCAGATGAAAGCCCGACGGTGATGAATCAGAGAAGTGACAATGACAACCACCGTCACATGATGACACAACAGTGGCTTGGTCAATCAGGATAGAGTAATGCACTGCAACTCTCAAAGAAAATCTCGGGGAGATACATGCCCACTTTGATCTCAGGTAGAATGTGTGTGTGTGTGTGTGTGTGTGTGTGTGTGTGCACATGTGTTGGAGAGAGAGTGTGCAAAAGATTAATTTGCATAAGCAGCATTACATTAAACCATCCACCGACTGAAAATTGCAAGCCATTAAACCATTAGAACACCATCTATACATTTACGTTCAGAGCCATTATAATGCAATGAGTGGTACAGGCTATACACACACAGTCATCAATTTTAATAAGTGCAAAGTAGCTGCTGCACATTCTACAGACACAATGTTAACACTGTGGAGGCTGAGAATACAACAGAATCTTTGTGTCTGAATGTGAGGGATGGAGTTACCTTCATCTCTACAGCGGTATTATATGTATCATGTTTTAAACAGCTGGATGAGTTGAGTGAAACTAACTCTTAAAAGATGGGCCCATCTTCATTCTTTTCTTGTTTTTTTTTTTTTTTTCAATTTCAAGCTCCCACTCAGCTGTTACAAAAGGCAGCGGTGTAGATTACAGTGCTGATGCGAGGCTGCTGAGCCCAGTCCAGTTTTCCAAGGTGTAAATATAAACACTCCCCGTGGTGCTCCGAATCGCAGATCCTGCCAGACTCCAGTTATATTAGGGCCATTAGCTACACAGCTAACTGAACGCCAGCTAATAGGCCAGCCAAAGAGAGTTGCAGCACAGAGTATATTTTGCAGCAGTTAGCGGTTTCCCTGGTGATACGCTGCCCCCTGTTTGTTTGGAGCTTACTTCGACAGGTGGCTGTATTTTACACACTACTCCATCAACCTTGGGTGTTTATTGTATATAGCAACGTGCAGAAACCTATGTCATGTCACGTGGGAAAAGTTTTTTAGAAGGACTCGGGGGGGGCATTTGATGCTAAAACAGACCAAGATTTTAATGTTTGGATTTGAATGCATTAATGAATACTGCTCAGGAGCTCCAGAACGGTGTAAAACTCAGACAAAAAAAACAAAACAAAACAAAAAAATACTGGACCATAAAACCTTAATCCTCTGACAGATTTTTCTGCAGTTTGGGCAAAGATAAAAACACCATATTGAGAATTGACAACTACCCGCCCTGCTCACTGATGTGAGGCAGCCCAGTAAGCCAACTCAGTCACATAAAAATGATTCACTGTATACTCCATACCCCTCTCACCCAAATGCAAGCCACTGATCATGACAGTCTGGACCTAAAGACAGACCTAAAGAGGAAGAAAAGATGCAGATATTCTTTTTTTTAAATGACATTCTCCACTTGGTAAAGCACTCAAAGAAGGCATCTTTAGGGAGGGACATTTTACCCCAAAATCAAGAATACATTTTTTCCCCCCCTGGCCTGTAGTGCTATTTATCCATCTAGATTTTTTTGGTGTGAGTTGCAGAGTTTTGGACATACCAGGCTTAGAGATGTCTGCCTTCTCTCCAGTATAATGGGACTAAATGGCACAAGTCCTGTGGTGATCAAAGCACCAAAAAATACATTTGAAAAATTCAAAACCAGTATCTCTTTCCAAAAAACGTGACCTGGTTGCTTAAAATACTCCACCGGGCCTTGTTGTGACCATTTTCATGTAGGAACTACTTTCTTTCTTTAGTAGAATCTGCCAGAACTACTTTTTTTTTGCATAGAAAGAAACATGGACGCTCCGTCTAGCAGCTTTATAGAGCCACCAGATGGTATTTCTTTTCTTCTGTGTTGGTTGTTGGAACTGATGTGAGCTGAAGTGAACTGCTGGGCTGATTTGGACTGAGAGAGTCGCTTGAGGTCCGTTCGTAACTGACTTTTAGGGAGGGTGAGGGGAGGGGGAGGCGGTGTCATTTTTGTGTCAATTTCGTGAGGTTTATGTAGTATTGGAGGGATGATGGTTTGGGCACGTCATGGAGCCATGTTTCAGGTCCATCTGTCTGTATGAGTTGACGAGCAGCAGTGATAAGTTGGGAATGAGATTGGTACAGAAAACAGGAAAGAAGAAAGTGGACTGAGGTTCAACGAGAAGGGGCGGAACGAAGGAAGTAGAGGAGCCTTAGTGCCTCATGGCCGGTGAGGCTGCCAATGAGGAGGTTAGTGAGGCTTTCACTCCGAGGATGATGATGATCGTCGACGATGTGCTATTTTAAACTCGTGATTTCAGGCCTGTTTCTCGGCATTGTCATGGTTACCTGCCAACAAACAGCAAGAGCCTGGTTGAGAGGATGTGTGAAAGAGAACAAGACAAAGCACAACTCCAGCACCTGTCTCAACGTATCCCCCAAAAACTCCTCATCTGACGCTCACACAGACACACAGCCACGTGCTGTCCCCTTCTTCTCATCTCTCTGTCTCTGCCTCTCTCTCTCTCACACACACACATGCACACACACACAGATAGATAAACAAAGAGAAAGTGTCATTCATCATTTCATGGTCACCACGTTGCCACGTTGTCACGGTGCCCCAGGCAATAAGAAACAGGAAGCAAGTCGGTTTAGGAGGATGAAGCATGACAGGAGACATGAAACACCTTTGCACACCATATCTGGGCAACACACACACACACACACACACACACACACACACACACACACACACACACACACACACACACACACACACACACACACACACACTTTTTTCACTCCTGTTTCCTGCTTTCTCCCGTTTCATCTGGCTGTTCTGTGCAAACCACTGATCCCACTGATTCCACTGATTCCACATCTTTACTCAAGTAAAAGTGAAAAAGTCCAGCCTCTGACATGTACTCAAAGTATGAAAGTAAAAAGTCATCATCTTTTCTCTGGAGTTGTCTTCCTCTCCCGTCTTCTTACTTCTTTTACATATTTTTCTGTGTTGTTACGTCTCTTTCATCTTGTTTGTCTTGTTACGTCTTTGATAATGTTTTTTGTCTTGTTGCATCTTTTTTCGTCTTGTTACATTGTTACATCTTGTGTCTTTTTCATCTTTTTTACATCTTTTTGCATGTTTTACATTGTTTTTGTCTAATTACGTCTTTTATGTTCTTTTTTGTTGTTACATCTTTTTTCGTCTTGTTCGTCTTCTTGCGTCTTTTTCATCTCTTTACGCCTTTTTGCATCTTTTACATATTTTTCTCTTGTTACGCCATTTAATTATTATTATTTTGTCTAGTTACATCTTTTTCGTCTTGGTATGTTGTTTTTTGTCCTGTTACATCTTTAATTTATTTTTCAACTTGCTATGTCTTGTTTGCCTATTTACATCTTTTTGTATTGTGGCTGTCAAGGATGCACGTTGAGTAAACTAGAAAAACAAAGAGTGGACCCAAGAATGCAGACAGGAACACTGGTGGCAGAGTTCTAATTGTGATTTAATAACAAAATAAAAAGTAACACAGGCACAGGCTTACTTCACAGCAGCAATGGTCCAGAAAACAGCAAAAATCCAAAACGGCAAAAATCCAAAAAAACACAGAAATCCACAGACGTGAGGAAAATACTCAGAGGACTCAGGAACTGAACCATAAACAACACACAAACTGACACAGACAGAAAGAAAACCAGGGACTAAGGCCCCGTTTACACGTACACGGTTATTTTCAGAAACGGAGAAATATCCCTTCGTTTGCACCCTTCGTTTACACGCAAACGGAGAATTCGCCTCTGAAAACGATGCTTTTTAAAAACTCCGGCCAGAGTGGAGATCTTGGAAAACTCCGGTTACACGTTTGCATGTAAACGGAGGAAAACGGAGAAAACGCAGGCAGTAGACGTCACAGTATGCGACAGAACTTGCACTCGCGTCAAACGTGCGACCTATGTTTACATGTTGCTATGGTGATCATGGATCGTGGATGCTGTTTTCGGGATTCTGATTGGCTAACGTGGGCTTCAGCTTCTCGTTACACTGCCACCTACAGTTTTGGAATGTCCTGGCAGCAGACATACACGGGTTCATGTAAACGCAAAGTTTTCTGTAAACGGATACGTGCGCACGGAAATATTTTTGAAAACGGAGAGGGTGAAATGTCCGTTTCTGAAAATAACCGTGTACGTGTAAACGGGGCCTAAGTAGACAGGACTAAATGAGACACAGGTGGGCAAACAGGTGAAAAAAATGACAATCAAAAGAGAGGGAAAAGAACAAAGACAGGAAGTAAAGATGACAAAGACACACAAGGGAAAACCAAGCCTACAAAATAAAACAGGAAATGACCAACAAAAAGTCCAACCATGACAGTGGCATCTTTTTTTTTTTTTTTTGTCTTTTTACATCTTTAACATTGTTTTTTTTTTTGTATTGCTACATCTTTTTTGTCTTGTTATTTGTCTTGTCTTTTTTCTTCCTATGTCTTTAATCTTGTTTTTTGCCTTGTTGTCTGCTTATGTTTAAGTGGGTTCTGATGTTGGGAAGATGGCGCGCGAAATAAAAATCAATAATTCCACTAAAATGAATTAAAACTACAGATGAAGATGTACAGAGTAGAAAGCACAGATATATGTGTAACAATGTAAATGTGTCATTACACGAACAGCAGTAGCTTCTAGGTCAGTCCGCATGAGTGAAGAGATGGAGGGTAAAAGAGGATAAAGAAGAAGAGTGCTAGAAAATAATGTACTATTATCAAGCATGAGTAGCATTAAATGACCAGTTATCTAATTTAAACAGAAGAAAATTACACATCAAACTGTAAATGTTAACATGATTTATTAACTTTAATAGAAAAATCCATTAAACCTCTGTGTGATTTATTACCTCAACACTTCACATCTGATTTTGACTGCCCACAAGCTAATTTATGAAAAAGAGCAAATGAAAAAGTATTGTTATAATAGCAATACAGTTCCATCATAACCCCGTGGTATTCACAGGCAGGGCTTGAAATGAACCTTTTTCCTCAGTGTCCCGCAATTGTCCTGAATTCCACTTTTCACTTGTCCCAGACTCAACAACCAGTGGGCCTCATGCATGTATCGTTTGTACGCGGATGTCGTATTAAATTATATTGTGAGTGTGAACAATTTAAGAACAAACCAGTGCCCCAAAACCACACGTAAGCCAACAATGCAAAAAAAAAAAAGTCAGTTTATGCTTGTGCTATGATAAAATATTATTGATGAAGAAAACATAATTTACTGTCCAAAAACACAGAAGAAAAATGTTATGCAACAATTTAATTTAATGATTTTAAATGTTTCCACCTTAAGATGATCAGGTTCCCGAGACAGATTCTTCAAAACCCATGTGCCGTTCTGGGCAACTTAGATCAGAGACAAAAATGATCTGATCGACCTCATCTGCAAGTACTCGCTGCTATCAGTTTCCTGACCTTCCCAAAGAGAGTTTGGTGATGGCTCTGACATGTCCCGGTCCTCTGTTTGACCAGTATTGACCAGCTGGATTGCTCAAATGAATTCGACAAACAGGACGAATGCGTACGGAGCTGCAGACGCCCTGCGCCGTCCGTCGTCCCAAGCTTTGCAAAGTATTCCAAGCCGCCGCTCAGCTGACAAGACTAAGCCACTGTACTCGTGTGATCATCAAGGTTCCAGCTCCACATCCATTGTCCTCCCTCAGAAGTTAAAACTCCAAATAACATCTGATGCACAGAATCCTAAACACTGTGGCCCGCTGGCCGGAGGGTCGGGGGGGCACAACCTGGCTGCACCTGCTGCATCCAGACAGAGAAGCCTCTTGAAATCACTCCAATGATGTTCCAGTCCACTCCTCCATGTCTCTTAAAAGGTTTATCCTTTTAGTTTTTCTGTCCTCCAGTGTCATACCCTTTCCTTTTCATTTCTTTTCCTCTTTTTTTCCGAGTTTACTGTTACCTGTCAAATGTCAGAATCATCTGTCAGCGTACCTTTTTCATATTTCCCTCATACTGCTTTGTTCAAGAACAAATAAAAAAGACAAATAACAAAACAATCCTACATGAGTTTTTTCATTCATACATGATAAACACAGTTTCATTACTTTGTTTCAGTAACTCTCATCACTTCATTGACTCACTCTGGTCTGCCATGGAAGTTCTGCTTGTTGTTCCCTTTTATCTGGATAAAAAATTTAAATCACCCGAGGTGTTTGGCCAGAATTAGTTTTCATTGTTAATTTAGTAATTGGCTGGGTTTCTGTTTCGTCTTCTTCTTATTTGATCTGTTGGATCAATGAATGCATCACTGAAAACGGACGTGCAAATGCAGATCTGTCTCTGATACAGCAATGGAAATGTACATACACACACTTTGCGTACATCTCATAGCGAGGGGCGGAAGTAACTAATTACAACTACTCAAATTACTGTAATTAAGTCATTTTGGGGTAGTTTTGGACAAGAATACCAGTAGTTTCACTTGTAATTGAGTAACATTTCAATAATATAACTGTACTTGTACTTGGGTACAGATTTTCAGTACTCTTTTCACCACTGCTCATTGCAAAAACATAATTTTATTTTAAACACCTTGACAGTAACTGCGTGTTTGACGTAGAGTAGAGCTGGTGCCACATCACATTTCTGAAATCTGAACACGAAACATTAAAATGAGATACAGTTTATTCCATGACACCTAAACATAATCATTTCATTTGTACAAATAAGTGTCTCTGCTGTCCTCTAATTGTCCGAGACACTGTCTCCCTGTGTCCCTGGTGCTGTTTTTTACTGTCCCTGTGGCAACGGCGCATCCTTAATTCCGAACACTGCTCTCAGGCCCTTCACAAACATGGACACAAAACCTTGGAGAGCGACGGGCAGCTATTTATTATGAATGGGGCCTGGTGTCGCAGCCCAGTGCCTCCTGTGGAGCTGTGGAGATTTAAAAGGTGGCCAGCGCCGCTGCAAGGGGAAGCGGAGGAAAGCCCGACTTTTTGTTCTCTGACTTCATGCGAGTGACAACCAGGCGAGAGCCAATCGTGTTTGTTTTAGCACTTGCACAAACAGAGGCACGCTCCAGTGCAGATACACAACCAGTCATGCCAATCTTGCCAGCTTGGGAACTATTTTTGTATTAAAACAATTTCAACAACACATAGCCTACCACATAAAAAAAAGAAAAAGAAAAAGCTAACTAAAGCTGATCAAATCTGTTGGCAACATATGTCATTTCAGCTGACAAATTAATGGTTGTTGGCTAAATATCAGCTGCTTTTGTTTGCTTTGGTGAAAAATTGAAAACCCATTGTTTCAGAAATTACTAGTATCTAAGGGAAACAAGGCTTAGTGAAAGATGAATTGAACGGCGACAAAAGGTAAACATAATGGGGCTTGTGGTCGTCATCACAGCTGAACAAAATCCCAATAAATTCAAAAAACGTGCCGGCTGGTTGGACAGCGGCATATTTTAGTCACGCTTTTAGCTTCCAAAAACAACACGAGGCAATCCATTCAGAGGTGCACAACATGCTTTTAATGTCTAAACTCCAGTCCAAATAGCGAGTTGGAGTCATACCTGTACATTAAATAGGTTGCAATCCTATTTAATATATGATCTATGGTTGAAATGTGTTGTTTTGACCCGCCCCCTCTTCCCCAGACATGGCAGGGACGGGCAGGCTGCAGGGATGCTGCAGGAGCGCAGGATTTGTGCAACCTCGGAAAGTGACAACAACAAGCGACACTGTAAGTTGTTCAGCTGTTTATACTGTAACTGTCAGTGTAAAGCTAATAATAATAATAATTTTATTTATATAACACTTTTCAAGCTTATGCACAAAGTTATTTCCATATTAAAAGATTTACAGAACAAGAATATGAGTATAAAAGTTCATATAAAAACATTTAAAATAATATTTAGAGCAGATGAAAGTGCAAACTACTTGAAAACAAAACATTATTAAATCATAGAAGCAATAAAACAGTAAAAAATTATTATAATAATTGTAGGCCATCATATAGAAGTGAGATTTAAGAAGTCGCTTGAAAGGTGCAGTGGAGTCTGCTGATCTCACACTGAGGAGAAGGCTGTTTCAGAGCCGAGGGGCCGTCGCTGAAAATGTTTCCATCTCGTTTTAAGTCTGGTGTGAGGAACAGCCGAAAGGTTTTGATCGGCGGATCTCATCAGAGCCTGGCTGAGTTAAAAGCTCCTCAGTGTAATCTGGAGCGAGACCATGGATTGCCTCGTACGTGGTTAATAAAAATTTAAAATGTGTTCTAAAATTAACTGGCAACCAGTGCAGGGATGCTAAAATTGGGGTGATATGACAGGACTTTTGTAGATGTTGTCAATAATCTGGCTGCTTGAGTTCGGGATGAGTTGTAGTTGCGAGACTGCATGTGAGTTTAAGCAGGTAAAAATAGAGTTCCAGTAGTCCAGGCATGAAAACTGAGCATGTGTCTAATCCTGGAGATGTTCCTTAACTGATAAAAACAAGGCTGGGTGATTTTCCTGCTGTGCTGTTCAAAGGATAGATGACTGTCAAAGGTTACTCCGAGGTTCTTTGCTACAGATTTTACACTGTTGGCGAGTGAACTGAGAGAGGACTGTATCTGTAATTCGTGATGTTCTGAAACAAAGATCAAAACCTCAGTTTTATTGCTGTTGAATTGTAGGACATTAGAAAGCCCGCTGCTCTGAAATAACACACTCTGGACGATGAATTCCCCACCAAACTCCATTAACATTTTGCTCAATTTAAAAGTTATGAACATCTACTCCTTCTACAATATTATTAATGATTTCTTACAACTCATAAACAAACACCTACTCATTCTGCAAAAAATCCAGCATTCATTTAAGTTCTAACTAATATGAAACAGACATATAAAACAGTTATTCCAGTCTGGACTGGACATTTCAAACGCGGCTGTAATGTTGTTGTCAAAGAAACAAGCATCCTTGCTATTGAAACCTTGAAACAAGCATCCTTGCTCTTGATCTCATCAAGGTCTTTCATGATTTATTACAGTAAATATGTTACAGATTTCTCCTTTAAAGCCAATGCGCATCAGATGTAACCACAGAAAAACAAAACACAATGCGGTGTATAGTATAAATATGTAAGAAACAAATCAATTAATATGGACAATTTAGATGTGGTGGGTATTTTTCACTATTAAGTCATTTAAGATATGCTGGCAAAAAGGAGCTGCTTAAATAGTGACAGAAAAAATTTACAGGCGCAAAAGCCGTTTGACATTTCTCATCATTTTTCCCCATTATTCACAAGTGTACTGTACACGTGCACGCACATACGCACATACACACTATACACAGAGGTGGGTAGTAACCCACTACATTTACTCCGTTACATTTACTTGAGTAACTTTTTGGATAAATTGTACTTAAAAGTAGTTTTAATGCATCATACTTTTTACTTTTACTTGAGTATATTTGTGAAGAAGAAATGCTACTTTTACTCCGTTACATTGGGCTTAATTCCCCTCATTACTTTGATTTTTATCCATCTTATTCAAGGCACGATCTGTTTGTTTTATTTTGT
>JAJHUR010110485.1:0-13135 GCA_027495735.1 Lutjanus campechanus | reverse complement strand
CATTTGGGGGCTCGTCCGGGATCTGAAAAAGGAGATTGGGATGCTGTTACATTGTGTAAGCAATTTCTTTTTGTGTTGAGGTTGTCAGTTTCCTGTCATGGTAAGTGTTAGCACCTTGATGTGCATCTATTGTCTAGCCTTCATGTGTTCAGTGTCTTCAGCTTCCCCAGTAAGTCAGGTGAGTGTCCAGCTAAGCTGCCTTTAGCTTCTCCATCGGGCACTCTTTTTGTTATTTTGCCTTTTTTGTTTTCGGAGCGAATCCTGGGCGGAGATGCAATTCTCCGACGGGGGCAGGCTTTTCAGGGTTTCAACCACTGAAGTTCGGCCTATAAGTCGCCTCGAGCCCGGCAAGCTCCAGAAGATAGATAGGTAAAGTTTGGTTCGGCAGGATCTGGGGAAGTGTGTATGGCTAGTCGTCTTGTAGTATGTCAGTGACCATGTGCTAAGCTTACCATGTGCTTGTGCTTTGTACTGAGTGGTTGCAGTTGGGCATTAGCATAGCTCAATTAGCGTAGCTCAGCAGGTAGCCTATGTATCGGTCTGGCTTTGATGCTACAGCTAGTCACTCAGTAAGTATGACAACCCTTTGTTTATGATGTTCTGTGTTTAGTGGTGTTGTGGCACGTGTATAGTATTATTCAAACTAGCTAGTTTGATCTTATGGGAGGGGGTGTTACGTGCCACGATGTGTTTGTGTGCTTGCTCTCCTCTGCCCAGGTACTGCACCTTCCCCCCTCTGTGTGGATGCAGTGATTGGCAGCAGCTGCAGCCACTCTGCAATCAGGGCCTGGGTGATATAAGCTGGGAGAGTGCAGCATTTCAGGGCCAGTGGGACATTCGGCAGCCGCAAGGCTGCATTTCGGGGCCAGTGGGCCATTCGGCAGCCGCAAGGCTGCATTTCGGGGCCTGTGGGCCATTCGGCAAATTGCGGTCTGCATTTGTTGTCTGTCTTCTGTGTCTGTGTTTTGCTGGCTACTCCAGCTAGCAAGGCACTTGTTGTCTTTTGTGTGAATTGTTTTTTTGATTTAGTGGATTAAGTTAACCTTTTTTGCCGTATTTAATTTGGTGTTAATTTAATATTACACATTATTTGTTAAATAAAAGAACCTTGTTTACACTTTTGCCTCAGTTCTCCTTCCTTCCTTTTTCACCCGGGTAGATTTATTTATTGTTACACCCCTCATCCCCTAGCACCAACTTGGGGTTCGTAACACAACTAACATTAACACTATTCATTCTCAGCAACTCAACACTTAATTCCTCATATCCAGATTGTTTGAACCAATCTGACAGCATCCAATCAAGTTGCAGGAGAGAACCATGAAGAGTAATGTTATGTTACTAAAATCCAGTTTGAAAAAATGCTACCAAAGGTCATTTTGTCCATGTACAAAAACTATGACATCGTCAACAAAAAAAAATTGCAGTATAGAAAACGTGTTGGTTGAATATTAGACAGAGACGCAACAACTTCCAACTTTGTTCAACATTTGAAGTTGCACAAATAACGGTAAGTCAAGGATAATATTAAAATAGTTAGTGAGCTAATGCTAAGCCAGTATTAGTTTAACAGCTCAGTAACTTTGTAAATCAATGAGGCTGGAAACTTCCTGTTACATTATGACTCTTTAGGACTTGGGACTTTGCTTAGGACTTGTCTGTCTGGATTTGGAACCTGATTTAGGTCTTGAGTGCAAAGAATCTAGACTTGCTTGTGACTTCCAAAACAACGACTTGGTCTGAGTAATGAAGCCTCATGGCTTGGAGAGCCAAGATGGACTGACTGTATAAGTCTTTGGTAGATCATCCAACAGTATCTAAAACCCCTTCCCAGCACACCTGTCCAACACTGGAATCAGAAGTCATTCTTTAAACAAATACTTATGTCACTCTTTGTGTGTCCAACGACATGAATGGCAGGAAAGACGAAAATGTGTGCCACATTTATCTCCATTTTTACTATTCATTGTCTGACAGTCCTCTCAACCTCGACAGACTGTTCATCCTGTCTTCAAGCGTGGCCATTCAGAATAGCTATGACCAAGACTGTGATTTTGGTTAAATATTACAAATATTGAAAATATCATTGTTTTTTTATGCATTTGAGTCAGAGTTAGCCCCATCCCCACAACCCTAACCTATCCACAATCCTGTGCATAATTGTAGCTTTGAGTTTCCAAGATGTAACCCTGACAATGTCAATTATACATGCTCCGTCGCACCAGACAAACTCAGCTACTGAGGAGGCTGGAATGCATCACAATGCTCAGCCGCTCTGATGCACTTCCATCACTCTGGATTTGACATTAGTGACACAAAAGACACCGATCTGAGCGGCCGGACTGAGAAATCCGCTTGGAATCACATTTCAACCCCCTCCAAATGTAGCTTGAATCCAATTTGCAAAAATCGCATTGTGTGTTGTTTTTTTGTTTTGCTGTCCATACTTTCAAAAATCAATCTGGAAATGCCAAAATCAGATTTGGGCTGGCAGTCTGAACATGACTTCATGTCCGTCACATTAATGTGAACACGACATCTCAAGAACGCCTAGACGGAATTTCTTCAAACTTGGTTTATGCATCTATTTGGACTCAAGAATGAACAGATAAGATTTTGGTAGTTGGGGGTCAAAGGTCAAGGTCAGAGTGACCTCACCAAATACGTTTTTGAAAATAACTCAAGATTTCATACACTATGATGAAATTACACACTAATGTCTGAAAGGATAAAATAGTCTCGAAGTGAAGACAGCGTGTTTCTCACTGGAAATTATTCACTGGAATCGCACATATATAGTGAGAACTTCCATTTTAAAAAATACACTTATTATAATACCTTCTATTGAATTCAAATTTTCACTACTTGCGTTATATAAGTCTGGACAGACATGGATGTAAACTGTAACTTGACTGGTTGGTGGAGACAAACAACTATAAGGCCGTTTATACGACCATTGACAGCTGACTTCTCACTCTTCTTAACCAGCCACTAGGGGCCGCAAGTGATCAATAACTGCTTCAGTTTGAAATCTTGTTTCAGCTTCAACGTATGTGGCGGTCGTTTTTATGTTGACGGAACTTTGCACATCTCTGCTGGTTCCATCTGGCAGTTGTGGTGGCATTGCAGCAGGTGCTTCACCATCTGTTGCCTGGCAGGTATCTGCACTCTGACAATCTGACCTCCTCTAGTTTCAACATGTTTGAAAGTAAATATAACCCAAAATGCTGTTCCATCCACCCATGAATCTCATCCCTTGCAGTCAGCATGGACGTTTTGTATACGTCCAACATAAGCAAGCAGAACATGGGTGATTGTAATCTTTTTTGTCCCTGAGTTTATCTTGTATATATAGATTTTTCTTTGCAGTTTCCTTGCTTTAAGTGCTCTGCTTTGTGTCTGCTGTTGAACATACTCAGATGCTGTAAACCTGATGTAATTAGGATGACAGGCCCAAGAAGGCCTTGACAACATGTTAAAATGCAGTGACAATGTTTGTGAACGATTGGTCCAGATGTATTTGCGGTTGTGACGGCAACATGTTTATTTTCTTTCTTGGGCCTAGTGGTCTTTCTTTCCCTTAATCTTTTGATTAATCCGTCAGCCTCACATCACCGCCCTCCTCTTCTTCATCTTACTGTTTTTTTCAACATCCCTCCATACACTTTCCCTTTTTTTTCCGTTTTCCCCCTCCCTCCTCCACTCGCCATCCATCTGTGTGTTTGGAGGCATGAAGCCATGAAGCCGTAATGACAGTCTAGCCCACAGTAGTTGGGCTAATCCAGTTAGCTCAGCTCTGTAGTGGAGCCCACTCACTGTGCCTCGCCACCAACGTAACCTTTTGTTTATGCTAATCCCATTGGCACAGCCTCGCCACACGCTACACACACGGGCGTCTATACAGATGCACCTCAATATTATTCTCGCCCTTCACATACAGATGAAGAGTCACACACGCAGAGAGACAGGACATCCTGCTAAATGTGTAAATTCAGAATTTTCCCCCCTCTGGATTAAGAATGCTTGAGTGACACCTCTCGCTGTGCAACATGATAAAGCAGTAGTGTGACAGGGGATGAGTAAAAAAAAAAAAGCTTTTGTTTGATTTTCTTATCTTTTTAAACACGCCCTGTCAGTCAGCCATCAGTGGACGTTGGCGGTGTCCTCAGCATGTTTCCTTTGGCAGATTTAGTCTTGTCTTGTCGATCGTCATGCTAATGTTGAGACAAGGTTTCCACGGTCAGGCCTGGAAATTGGACTGTATTGTGTTTGCTTACCAAATTCGAGATAGATCCCAAATGGAATTTACCATTTGGATGATTCCCTTGCCATGGATTAGTCATGTCATTATTGTTGCCTGCCAGGCCATACTGAACTCTTAGTGCCAGGATCGGCCCTATAATGGCCCAACCCAACAGTTGTGCAAAAATGAGCGACAATTCTAATTTTATCCCCATTTTATTGCTATGTTATTGGCTATCATGTCAGGTTTTTGTCCTATTCTCACTCAGATGGGCAACATCTACAACTTATTTGGCTTTATTGACCAATAGGAGCACAGGCTGTCCATCTGTGCTCAACTGTGAGCTCTGCAAAGCAAAAGAGCAATGCTGTAGTTGGTGCTGTGATATGGTGGATGCTTTACGTCCTTGCACTTCCCTACCAATCACCGATATATGTTACACAAGTCTTTTAAGATGTCAAGCTATTACTCGTCAGGGCCTAACACACAGTTTTCCATATCTCTTAGCCAAGTCATGGAGAAAATTTATGATTCTGTCTTCAAAAACACGTAGGCAGACCCTAGCATTTGGTAGAAATTATTAGGTTTGAGATTTGCTGACACTTGAATTGGTAAAAACTTTGTTCATGATTGATTTTATCCGGCCATGACTGACGACTTTGGTTCTACATTGAATCATGTTTGCAGAAGAGTAAAGATTTGGCCATTTGAAGAAATATAAATAACATGAGAACTGATTGAAAATCTTTGCTATTTTTTGTGATACATGATATCAGTTAAATTGACGTCATTTGCTAATATTGAAGCAACTCAGATTCAACGCTAATTACACAAAGATACATTTTTCAGCCATGTAGTGTAGATTAAGACTTATTTCTATCACAATGTATTAAAGACAGTCTTTCATTTCCTCAAGAAGCACAAGTTCAGTAACAGATCCTCTTAAAGAAACCATTCATCCTGGTTCACCCTGGCTCTAAACACATTGTTAACCCTATAGACAGTGTGAAGCTAATAGCAGAGCTGTCCCTCAGGGCTTTATGGCAAAACATGCTTTTCCACTCACTGGAACGGAAGGGGATCTCAATTAGAGCCCTGGGGAACACCACAATGTCTGTCTTGTGATCAGTATTTAGTTAACTGTAATGTCCCAGTGTGTCCTGAGGGAGAGGCACTGGCCTAAGATAGAGACACTGGGTTACAGAGGGTGAGTAATGGACACACTGGGAACCTGGGTTTTACTTTCATAGCTCTGGCCATTTTTTCAGTCAGTTATGGTTATACTGTACTCACCAAAGTAATTGCTGAGATCAGCAACATCACTAAAAAAGTCCAACAGAGCAAAAAAGATTCATCCATTCTCTAAAACCACTTATATGTTGAAGAAATATGAAAGGATGGAACATATCTTAGCTGACATTCGGCAAAAGGCAAAGTAAATCAGGTTCACAGATGTGCCAAATTAGCTACAATTTTATTTGAAGAAAAAAATGAAGACGAGTGCACACGTAATGTCACTAAATACTCCTACTACTACTTACAAAAATACATTACAAAGAATTGAACCAGGAAGTCTCTCTGTGAACGGTAATGAATGTGGACGATGGGTAGTTAATAGTTTTACCATTTGTTTCCTCTCACAGACAAGTTTGACTGATCTGGGGGCTTGTTCACAACTTTAAAGATCATCTGATGTAGTTCTTTTTTACATTTGATCTACTTGTAGCAACATTAGTGCATTCTGAGATCTCTGCAAATAATTTGTTGAACACAATGTTATCATAATTCATATAACTGATGGGCTGAACTGCATTTTCCTTTGAGCATATCCAAAGTCTACAAGGTAAAGTTACACTTGACAACATTTTGAGAATAAAGGTCTATCTTACCTAATTTAGAGGTTCTAGATTGAGCATTTTTGCTCTGATGAAAGTTGGATGCGATGTATGGGAAGTCTCAAACCAGGCAGGTACTTTCAGGCATTTATATTTTAAGCAAGTACTGTAAAACAAAGCTCCATCGACATTAAGCCTGACTTATTGACAATGGAATGAACTTGCTGTGAATTCTTTTTCACTGTCAGTGATAGATAAGGAATGGCCAGTACACACTGATGTGGTATGTAGTGCCACTGCCACAGTTCTGTAGATATCCAAGGGACATCATGAACACACGCAGGCTACACTGGACAGACCTACAACCAATAGGCGCAACGAAACATGACCTAGTGGTGCTTGTTCCATTTCCAAGCAGGGCACAAAAGGGTGGCCACCTGGTTGCAATCGTTCTCATATTACAGTCAAACAATGCACTAAAATATGTTTAATATGCATTTTAGAGATCCTGAGGCATTGCTGTGGATGGACCTGCTGAATGCCATTGAATAGACCTGCAACCAATCAGAGAAGCAAATCATGTGACATGTGACCTTTCAAATCTTTAACGATGACACTCTTGGAAATGGTTGTGATTGGCCTGACCGGACACAAGGCTGGTGGAAGGGGAACCAGACGTATATCAGCCAAGTGAAAGATTCCGCAGAATCGTCTGGTTCCCTGGCTGAACTTTTTAGTATTTCCCATCAAAGTCTTATGAGGGCAAGAATGGCAAAAAGTCAAAAACATAAAATGGCTATCTGGCTCCAAACATGAACCTTTGACCCTGGTTCATTCAGCTGATCAGTAGGAAGTTCTTGGCAGTCCTGCTACCACATAACCCTGGCAGCAGTGGTGTGTGTCAGTGTTTTGAGCCCTGTTGTTGGGTGTTTGGTCCACATTCCAGAGTTTGTTCGTGTCACAGGGTGAAGTTCAGCGCCTGGTCTAGGATGAATTAAAGGCCATTTTCAAATGACAAGGCCCATCATACATGTGAGAGCAGCGCTGGAGACATGACAGCTCACTGAGCAGCCAGAGCAAAAGGCAAAAAGACCAGCCTATTCATCTGCACAGAAAGATCGCCTTGTTATGCAAGACCTTCCACTCCGCACCTCGCCTTCTTCCACCCCTTGCTTCTCAGAAGTGACACGGAGGAAAGGAGGACAAGGCGATGCTGTCATCCGCGTCTTGGAGATCTTTGTTGATGTTTTGGTCAGAGCCAGTGTTTGAGGGAAGGAATCAGATGAGAATTTAATCAAATACAATAGAGGGGTCAGAGGATAAGAGCTCTGGTGTGGAGTTTTCTCCACAGCCGGAGGTTACAGACAGTTTAATTGCTCCGACTGACACAGTCAATTAGAGGCACAGCTTATTTTCCGCATTAACTACCTGATTTATATTCGGAGCTAGCCTCTTCAATGCTCTTTCATTAGCGTGTATTACACTAGTGGGAGTTATAACTTCCAATCCAATTGACTTTTTAGATTCAGACTTTATTTATTGTAGACGCCACATATGCCACAAATTTAAAAGTTTTCTTGTAAAAGGAAGTTGGGTACAATATATGGAGTTGACCCATTCTTGAGGAATGGGGCAAATCATGTCCTACCAACATTTTTTCAATTTAACAATTAAAAAATGTGTTAAAAGCGTTCAAGATTTAAAACTAACGATATCTACGGATAACATAGGCATAAAGATGTGCTGTTATAATCATCTTTATTTTAAAATCATTTTTTGTGAAATGAAAAGGTTGGCCCTTTTTAAGTTGTGTCACAGATTTCTCTCAACTCCATCAAATTTTTACAAAAACATGATTTGATCAGGCATAAAAAAAAGGTTAGCTATACTCTAAGGACCCCTGTCTCACTTTCTGGTTTAAAAAAGGCGGGAAAACTGCTCAAACACTGGGAAACCTATTTTTGACAAATTCGTTAAATAATATTGCTATCAGATTTATCTCAACCATAACACGTCTACTCTGTAGCTCTAAATCAAAGCTAAATAAGATTTATGGTTTAAAAATGTGTGTTTTGATTAACATTAAGAACTCTGAGCAACTTTGAAAAAAATAAAATGGCTGCTCACTACGACTACTGTGAAATGAAAAAAATTAACTTTTTAACATTTTGTCAACTCAACTCAACTCAACTAACACACCTACATTTAATTTTTTTAAAATTAATCACTTGGAGGTTGGCCACTTACAAGGTTTAATAGCCAAATGTTTGATCTTTTAATTTTTTTTGCTGGTAGGAAATGATTTGACCCAGTTCTCAAGAATAGATGGAGCATTATATTCCATTTTCTGCTAATAAATCCCCCTTAATTTTAGCTCCATTGGAGCAGTTGAGGTTACTTTGGGTTAGTTGCGCACCCGCATTTATCCTGCTGTCCTGGAGATTGAATCAGCGACATCCTAGTCATGAAACTTGACAGGTTTGTAGCTCAGATCAAAATGAAGGCTGGGGTCTAAAATGGGTGCGGTTCAACTCATGAGTATTGAGCACTTATGTAATAATGTAGTAATGACTGCTGAGTAGTCATGGGTCAGAATGTCAACATGTTAATGGACGTTGCGGCTGGTGTGATCCCATTGCAAGATGGTCTCTAATTAGATTCCATCTCATCATACTACTGTTTACAACCACACGCTTCCTCTGTTAGCATCAGCATAGCAGTTTTTGAGACAGTGTTTTTTTCTCAGCAAACTCAAGTTGTGTAAAGCAACAATAAATGTGTGTTCTGAGTTTGTCGTTATTAACTACCCAGCGAAATCTGAATGATTAAAAAAAAGTCTAAGTATATGAAATGCTCTGAAATGCTGGGGGCGTGTCCACTCCGCCATCTCAGTGTTAAACACTACAATGTTCCGAAAACAACCTGAAACATGGACTCTTATGGTCATGTCCATGGACATGTTTGAGCCACCAGAGCCAGAGGACGGTGACAGGATGGTATTTTTCTTTCTTCTGTGTCGGGTTGTTGGAAGTGAAGTGAGCTGAAGTGAACTGCTCATATAGTGCTTGGGGACCATAGCTCCGGCACGTCACTGCAAAAAATCCTGGACACAGAAATCGTGAACAGTAGTTTAACTAACACAATTCAGTACTACGTAGTTCCCAATCCTTTTAAGTTTTCAGCAAATATTTTCTAACGTTTATAATGTTTTTAGAAGAAAAACATCCTTTTTCCTTTACACAAACTTTTCAACATTTCAGCTCCAACACTTGAGCTATAAATTGCATTGAGGAGAATGTCCACCTCCATCTGGGCAGTTTCTTTGGTAATAAAAAGGTTTTTGCAGACAAAAACAGACTGAAGCCAACATATGAATAATAGCACATATACAAATAAGTGTGTTGAGCACAGAAAAAAATTCAGTTTTGTTTTGTATAATAAATGTGTGCGATTTCTTTTTACTGTGCTTAAATTGTTCCATGTCTCGCTCATAATTTTGACACAAATATGACTCCACGCTTTACTCCGTTTAATTTATAAGGGCAAGTTAAAGCAAATATAATGTAAATCTCATTTACATTTTATTGCTGGTTGCAGTTTAGACAGCTGAAGAACACATTCGTACATAAATCAGCCTTTATCTGAATAATACGTGGTACAGGAACCGCTGCAGCTGTAACTTTTTAATCAAGGGCTTCGTTCTGCACTGGCGTTATAATTCACACATGGTTGGCAGGTAATGGCCAATGGGAATTGGATGTAGAAGTAATCTCATTGGTTGTTGCCCCTCGGTTCCTTTTTCAACCCGCTGAGCCCCAATCAAGTCACCTCCAACCCCCTCGTCCCATGAAATGCACCAGATTTACCTTGGTCCGACACACACGCGCGCGCACACACATACACACACACACACACACACACACGCCCTGCCTCACTGCATCCATCACCTGCCATCAGTGTCACTGATTGACAGAAGCAGGTAGATTTAACCCTTTCAGTGCTGCCTCAGCTCATCGCATGATGTAGAAAGTGAGGGAAAAAGTGCGCGTTTTATCAGAGATGCTAATCCAGCGCATGGAAGTGTGTTTTCATGGTGTGTAATGAGCCTGTGTTTCATCCCCTCCAGCAGCCCCCACCCCCAACCTCCAGAGTCCTGAGGCTGTGGTGAATAATCACCATCCCACCCCCCTGTTAGCCCCCTTCTCCTCCACCTCCTCCCTTAGCCCCCATCCATTATTCAACACCCTGTGGAAGGAGGGGTGTGTGTGTGTGTGTGTGTGTGTGTGTGTGTGCATTAATGTACCTGAGCATCACCTTCCTATGTTTCATGTGTTTCTGTTGTCATGTATGTGTGTTTGATATGCATGCTGTTGCATGTGTATGTGAGAAACTGTGTGTGCGGATTATATTTGTGTTGTGTGTGTCCGAGGCAGAAGGGGATTGGTGAGGTCAGATGTCAGCCTCCCTCTGTGGACATTATAGGTGAACTGATACTGGAGGTTTCTATCATTGTAACAAAGCTTTTGAACATTTATTCTGTCACTTTTACAGATTTTGTGACATGACACTGTAAAAAATCCCTCCAGCACAATAAGATGATCTGTACCTGAGGCTGCTAAATATTTATAGTGATGCTGCTTTAGCTGTGGCGGCACCTGCTGACAGAGACGGCTTACTACACTAATCCTACAGCACAGACACAGTGTCAGATAAATTCCCTCTTTACCCTGAAAATCTTTTCTTTGACTTGGCATTTATGGCTTATGGAGACTCCAGAAGACTAGACCACTGTCAAGTGGTGGCAAGTGTAAGAATCTCTTTACACTGTAAAAAAAAAAAAAAAAAAACCGAGACAACTCAACATTTTAAGGCAGTTTCAAGGCAACATACTGCAATAGATTTTTTTTTTTTTGTTACTTAAATAGCATCTGCTGTGGTGGTCTGAAATCATGTCCTCTGTGAATGAGAGGACTTGTGTTCACAGTGTGCGAGCCTGTTCTGTTATAATTAATCAACTTGTTAAAGATAACGTGAAGGAAATCTATCTGAGGGTGCAAGTAAAATTAGAAAAAATTAGGATTTCAATGTGAATACAAGATAGAATTTTTTTTTTAGATAGAATTTCTTGAAATTGCTTGTCGTTTCAAATCAAGTCAAATCTAATTAGAGGGTCAATATCCTTCTGATCTGGTCCATAGAGACACAAATGTATATGTAAGCTGATTCATGGAACAGTTAACACAATTATCTTCATGGAAGGAGAATATATGGGGCGCAGTGCAGCATTATATAACAGAAATCCACTGGATCCAGCAGAGCTCCATGTTTCTTCACGTTATAGCCATACGTCTGTGATGATACTCCTACTAAAGCAACAGAATATAACTAATATCAATCTAATCTTGAATATTAAAATCCAGAACAAAATGAAACAGATTATATTCCCCTGAAAAACTCCTTTTTATGTGTTTTATTTTTGGTAAATATTGTATTTGCACACTGAATTCCAGGGCATAGATGTGCAGAGTTACATGGGCACATTACATGTACTAAAGCTTGTTTCTTGACATTTTATACAGTATATAGTTTTATTCATTCTTTTTACTATGTAAAATATACTAAAAGCTAAGAAGTTTGTGTTAAAAGGAATTTCAGCGTACATACTAATTAAATTGGTAATAATATAATGATTAATAATAATAATAATAATAAATAAATACTTCCACAAACCATCTGCTCTATTCAAACGAGCCACAAAAACTCTTAAAAACAGAATGAAATCAATAGATAAATTGCTAATTAAATAGTTAAAACTTGAGGGTTTGTTCATTTAAAATAATGTAATTCATTCATTCTGTTTTAATTTATCATATTAAACTGTAAGTTGAATGATCAGAACTGTGACATTAAGAATATTCTGCAGTGAGGTTTACTTAAATCTGTGATGATGTATGCTTTATGTGCTTATGTACATATTTCAATGTGCATGATAGTACAAATATGTCGTGATTACATAATCACTCCATCTATGAATCCGGTAAATAAACAGCAGCTGTGAGCTTAGCATGTGCACACACATACACAAACACACACACTGACCTGTGCATGTATCCATGCTCACATATGGCCGCCTATAGGAGAAGATGGATGAGAGTGTGGAATTAGCCAGATGTTCCCTCGTAGGGATTTACTGTCTAGAAGATATTCATCCGTTCATAAGAAGAGCAGGTCTGTCTAGAGAGATACACAAACATAACAAGCAGCGTCTTGAAGAGGGAACATTTTCTTGCCAGTTGAATATATTCAGTCTCATGTCCATCTGTACAGTACAGTTCGTCACCATGGGTGTCTAGTTACAGTTAAAAGTGGTGGTAAATGGTAAATGGACTGTATTTATATAGCGCTTTTCTAGTCTTGTAGACCACTCAAAGCACTTTGACAATTACAGTTTACATCTACCCCATTCACACACACTTTCACACACTAATGACAGGTGGCTTCTTCTGCTACAGAAGACCCAACCTGTGCATCAGAACGCATTCACGCGCACTCATACACCGGTGGCGCAGCACCGGGAGCAGTTCGGGGTTCAGTGTCTTGCCCAAGGACACTTCGACATGTAGACTAGAGGAGCTGGGAATCGAACCACCAACCCAACCAACCCAACCAATTGGGGGACGACCCGCTCTACCACTGAGCCACAGCCGCCCCATGCTTTGCTGCTTTTATTTACAACTATAAACGACAAAAATATATAAACGGCTGGACAAGGGTATATACAGTACACATTGTTTCTTTCCAGGCAGGTCTTTTTTCAAAGGAATGCATTCTGCAAACGCAGCATTCTGCGTCTTAAAAGTATGAAGTTGCTCAGATGGGCATTTTGAGGAGGGCACATTCTGTCAGTAGTGTCAGGGTGGTGATCATGTATCTGCTGTTGGAGATCGGCACACCGTAGGAGGACGGTCTTTACCACCGCCTCATGCAGCTTCTTGGAGAAGACAGACCTTGGTGATGGGTCTATCTAAAGTGGTTGTCTTCGTCTTGATGCGGATGC
>JAJHUR010110482.1:704-14890 GCA_027495735.1 Lutjanus campechanus | reverse complement strand
GGCACCCAGGCGGTGTCATATCCATAGTCGTGCCAGGTCGTCTGACGTGGGTGTCCTTGATAATTGATGGCGATCACTTTCCCCACGTTGACCATAACCTTAATGACGACCCTGTCAGACTCAGGGTGATCAATGGGGTAGCGGCTGGCTTTCTGCAGGTCTCTGCTGAGGTAGACGCCACGGCCGAGCATCCCGCCTGCAGACTGGCGAAAACCTGTGGCCTGGATGGATTGGGCATTCTTCCTGGTGGTGCCATGGTACATGACGTACTTTCTACCACTAACTGGCTCAGAGAGACCCAGTCGACCTACCCCAGCGGGCACATCAAAGTCATCTTCAGCCCACTCGTGCTGCTGATCCATGTTGGTGTCTGTGTGACTGTGGGAGAGAGGTTTGTTAGTGTCAAGACTTCAGGAGTCTATGTAAAGAAACTTAACAGTATTGCAAATGAAACAATAAATGAATTAATCCAGAAAATTAAGAAATTATTCAACAATTAAATACAATATTTAAGGTCTAAATTCTAGATTTGTTTAGGCCTGCTCAGAGCAAATCTGGAAGAACCTCAATCAGACTAAGTAACTCTATCTCTTCATGTTGATAATATTTTCTATTAAAATGCAGAATATTTAGGGAAAAACAAAGTGTGTGTTCACGTACCTACAGTATCTCCAGGTTCCTCCAAGGGTGTCGGTGATGGGTTCACTCTGCTTTATATAAGGGCTTTCAGGATTTGGGAGGGCCTTATCATGAAGGTGTCTTTCACTTTAGTTTCATTTCTTGTACTGTTTTTTGACTTTCGTTTGCTGTCAGACAGATGAATTTATTTGGGTGTGGTCAACAGAGTGTTGATGTTGGGTGTCTGTCTTGCCAGCCAGCAGTATGATACTCAGTGATTTAAGATCTTACGGGCAGACTTGAGCATGTGACTTACGGTAATTTTGCATATCGTGTACAATGGCAGATGAGCTGCATACGGTGGACAAACCTGATCAAAAACATCACTATCAAGAGGAAACAGGTTTGGCAGATGGGAACACCCTTCAGAACCACATTCCTGCCACATTTTCTGCATTGTGTTTCTGCACCTGATTGTCATTCCCATGGCATGAAGCAGCTTGTAACTGTGGTGAATTCAAACCTGCCATCCTTCCTGTAAATGTAAATTTAAACGTAAATGTAGTCTTGGTGGGTCATGCTAACACTGCACTCTCCACCTCTGTTGCAAAGATTTGAAAAAATGAGGATTCATGCAACACAACTTCAATCTGGGAGAGCTACACAGACATCCTCCAAACAAGCATGACTTTTACATTAATCATTTTTAATGTTTGTCTCTGAGTTTGGCCTAAAGTGAACACACAACACAGACAATGACCGTCTGGAATGGAAACATGGTTAACTGCAGAGGGATCTACATCCGGGAATGGATGGATTATGAGAAAATGGGCTTCTGGACACAGACATGCAGACTGAGAGCAACACAAAACAACTACAACTACATGACTATGTTGTCTGTAGTTTTTCTGCAGTCCTGTCATCCTTGTCCTTCCATAGTTGTCTCTGTGATTGTTTTGTGTCTCTCTGAAGTAATTTTGCGTCTCTTTGTTATCGTTTTGCATCTGTGTGTTTGTTTTGCTTCACCGTGTGATTTTTTTTGTGTTTCTTTGTGGCCACTCTGTGTTTGTTTGCAGTTGCTTTTTGTCTCTTTGTGGTCGCTGTGATTGTTTGTAATTGTTTTGTGTGTCTCTTTTTTTCACTATTTTCAGACATTTCATGGACCAAACAACTAATCAGTTCATTCAGAAATTAATCGATGGATTAATCAATGAAAATAATCAGTACTTGTAGCCATAAGAAACACTAGATTAAGAAAAACAGTTTCAACATATTCTATATTGAGGTCATACAAAAGTAACAGAAACTAATCAAATTAAGTTGCTTTAATATGGTGATACTTGGATTAAGTTACTGACTACATTTTTTAGCAGGGAATTAGTAACTGTGTTGGAATATATTTTTAAAAATTACCCTCCCAACCCTGATAATGTTTAATTTATTGCAAACATATTGGATTAAATATTGTTGATAAGACATAACATACTTCTCAAATAAAAAACGTACTGCAGTTTTCCTTCACAGTAAACTAGTCCTCGGGATGAAGGTTAGGACGGACCAGGAACAGATCTAGAAGGAGGAAGAGGTGATAAAAACACAATCTGTGTCACTCCTGTGTTTCAGAGCCACTTTGTCAACATGGTCCAACAGTTTCATACTTCACACTGAACTCATTGTCTTTGAATAAACAGAAGAAATTTAATTTTACTTGCCCAACAAGTACAAGATTTAGCTGAAAGCAGTGTCATCTGCAGATCTCAAAATAAATCAGACAGCTGATAAAGACAATGTACATCAGAATCAACTGTAAGCTGATGTAACCAGGAATGTAAGATATGCAAAATCTCATCTCAGCGCTCACCTGCCTGGTCTGATGAGGCAGGTGACACACAGGTTTTGTTTCCAAGGGTAGCCTTGAATTTTCCTCCCCAACACCTCCAGCACCCCCATACCTGTGGATATTTGTCACATCTTCATTCATCCAGGACCTGCTCGCTGTGAGGCAGCAGTGTTACCATGGAGCCACTGCGCCACCTGGACATGACAACATGTATTACACACCTCAGTGTGTCCCAACATTCAACACAACCAGACCACTAAGATTTGAAGCTGAAGTAGACAACATTTTTTTGGCATCAACGAGCAATAATTCTATTATAAACTTTCACTATATTGTAAATCAGGTGGTCTGAGACAGAACTAGACTTCTGCACCTCCTCTTGGCTCTGCAGGAGAAGGTGGGTAGCAGACTTGAGCTTTCTGGAGGAAGAGACACCAGAGTCGCTCTGATGCCGACTTCTTTACTGGCAGGAGGGGAGCTCAGAGTCTGTGTTTGAAACTTTTGGGTTTAAAAAGCGGATTTATTTTCATTCCTGGTTGGTTCTTAACCCTACTGCAGCAGTGATCCACAAAGAAATTGTGGATGTGCGGACCGGCCAGATAAGAGCTCAGTGATTGTTTTTTAAACTTTTGGGATTAAAAAATGGGTCAATCTTCATGTTTACTTGTAAATGTATGTGCACCAGAGAGCCCAGCACACTGTTAACATTAAGATAATTAGTCTTATGTATTTGACAATAAGAGACAGAAGGGATGAAAAGGAAAGAATCAACTTCTCTGGTGAGTACTGACACACAAACAAACAAACACACACACACACAGCCGATGCCAGCTGATCTGTGTTTGCTTGCTACAGTTGCCTTGGTAAACTGTTGTGTGCATGCATGAAGCACATGCTGCTCGGCCCAGGACAGAGAAAACAAAACCTATCTCACATCCTGGAGATGAGACTCAACAATCAGCTCTTATTAGGCTTTCTACCTGCTGCAGCTTAAATGAATTCATGCTTAAGTAGCAGTTTTTTGCATAGAGTAAAAAGCACTGCATTTGCCTTTGAATTGTAATGGGGTTGAAGTAAAAAGTGTCATCTTGTATTTGCACCTCAAACTTGAGTAAATATTAGTTACATTTCACCACTATGTAAAACACAACACAATGTGGATTTACTGGGGTTATGTGGTCAAAAGGTAGCAGCAAATGTTGAACTATTCCTTTAAATTATTTATCTCATTTACAGGATGCAGAGAAGTTATAACAGAGTCAAAAGAAAGAAAAGTATACTCATCACACTCAGATGTCTGATTTAACAGGACCAATTTATTTTCAGGTTTCGATGACACAGTTATAAAATGCAATGTCATTTAGTTTCTATTTAAAAGAAAGAAAAAAAGAGCCAAAAGAGCAACACCCAATGCTGCCAAGACAAACCCAGTGAGAGTTTGGGATTGGACTGGTCGTGGGCTGATGGTTCTAATGATCTGGATTCGATCAGGATCCCAGACACAATTCTCCTCTAAACCGCTCTTCACCATCCCACACATGGGGGGCACCCAGGCGGTGTCATATCCGTAGTCATGCCAGGTCGTCCGACGTGGGTGTTCTTGATACCTGATGGCGATCACGTTTCCCACGTCAACCACAACCCTAATGACGACCCTGTCAGACTCAGGGTGACCAATGGGATAACGGCTGGCTTTCTCCAGGTCTCTGCTGAGGTAGACGCCGCGGCCGAGCATCCCGCCTGCAGACTGGCGAAAACCAGTAGCCATGATGGCTTTAGCATTCTTCTTGGTGGTGCCATGGTACATGATGTACCTCTGACCACTACTTGGCTCGGAGGCGTCCAGTCGAACTGCCCCATAGGGCAGATCAAAGTCATCTTCAGCCCACTGGTACTGCGGCATGTTCGTGTCTGAAGGAGAGAAATTTATCAGTGAGAGATTTCATGTGAAGAAACTAAACATCATTATAAATAAAACAATACAAGAATGAGACCTGAGGGGTGTGAGTAAGATTAATGTGTTAAAGTCAGAGTTTTCAGTGTCATGAAGGTGGCTCTCCTTTAACCTGGCTGGATCACCATGATAACTTATGCTGGACTCTGAACTGGTCTGGAGAAACTTATATTCAGAGTTTCAGTTTATATCAGCTGTTAAACGTGCCACTCTTTAACCAGTTCTCTTCCTGATGATGTTCTTCATTAGTGATATAGGTTCTCAGATAAGGAAATATGTTATACAGTATATGCAAAGTTACTGAGCTGTATGTCAAGTCAAGTCATGTGTAAAGCTCATTTAAAAACAACCAAAGTTGACCAAAGTCCTGTACAATACAATAACAACAGTGGTAGACAGCCAGATAGCAGCAGAGATAACATAAAAAATACCATCCCATCCATAAATAAAAAAACAGAGGAACAGATAAAAATATAAAACACAAGAGAATAAAAGTGAGACTTTATGGATTCTCAAAAGCCTGAGAAAACATGTGGGTCTTAAGTTTTGCCTGAAAAATGTCAACAGAAGGGGAATACTTAATTGAAAAGGGTCAGGTGTTCCAGAGCTTTAGGGCAGCTAGAGTGAATCCCCAATCACCCATCGCAGCCTCGATCATAATGTCACCGAACAAAACTGTATTATGCATCATGTTGCCATGGGAACCTCAGTTTGGTGATGCAGAAAGTCATTTTTTCCCTTTTGCTTCAGCTCATATTAACACTTAAAATTTTCCACAGCAGATCATCCACACAGTGAAACGAGAATGAGTCTGTTCAT
Organism: Lutjanus campechanus; assembly: GCA_027495735.1. Lineage (NCBI taxonomy): Eukaryota > Metazoa > Chordata > Actinopteri > Lutjaniformes > Lutjanidae > Lutjanus > Lutjanus campechanus. The sequence goes on along the minus strand of JAJHUR010110482.1, from coordinate 9,659 downwards.
AGTCTGTTCTTATACCCACCTTTTGCAGTGTTTGTTTTTAACCCCAAAAGACATGATAGTCAGGTGAGACTAAACCAGGGATAGTCGACTTGTTTTGCAGCTTTTGTAAAATGACTGGAGGTTGATGAACAATTATTAATGTTAGGCTTTATATACCAAACAAAATGAATACTGTCCATAGTTGTCCAGGACTTTCCACCGTGTTTTAAAACAACACGTTGAACACATCTGCTTTTATTGGTGAGGAAGCTCACAGAAAAGTCTCACCAACACATTCAACTTAAAGTTTCAAAGCAAACTTTCCATCAAACTAACTTCTCTTCTCATCTCCTGTTCACTCACGAACTATTGATCATATTTATTGTTTAAAAAACAGACTTTTTAACAGGCATGGTGCCAGGATTTCAATTTTGGGTGGGCCACAGTAACTTTGGGTGGTCCTTAAAATTACAAAAGTTAACACTGTTTCCAACTGGTAATCTTACCTTAACAAAAATGACCTATAATGCTGTGGAGAGCAACTAGCACTTCTTGTTGGTTATGACACTTTTTAAAGATTTCAGTGCCGATAGAGCTTACTATTTCACCGCGGCAGTATGTTATTTCAAGTGACAAAGGATATCTCGTTATCTATATTTTCGCTATGGATCAAGTACATCAATGCATCAATTCGTTAAGAAAACTGACATTTTAATTCCTTGCAATGCATTTCCGTTTGATCTGGCTGGATTACTCTACAAGCTGATTGCAGGGAGAAACGGAGCGATCAGAACGGTGGGTGAGCTACAATCACTATTTTAACAGGAGAGAGAGCGAGGTGCGCTGCGCTGTTCATTCATAAACTTAACTTAAGACAATCAAGTCAGGCAGGCATATTTAGCTCTACCTCCCATACATACCTGGAACAGCTGCCACAGTGTGACGTGCATGCGCGAGCGTCTGGGGCGACGAATAATGGCCCATCCAGACGTCACATGTGCCAATAGCCGAATAAGAGTAAGAGTTTTTTCAAATGGAAACGTTTTTGTCTTAAGGGTGTATTAAAATGCTGATTTGAATAATTAAAAGTTATGACATATATGTTCTCCCAGTCATTTAGGGTGGGCCAAATGCACAAGTAACGCCGCGCCTGCTTTTTAAGGCAAAAACAAAGAGTGTGTTCACTTACCTCTCTCCAGCTTCTTCCAGACTGCAGGGTCTGAGCACACTCGGCTTTATAAGGTTGTTCAGGATTCTCTTTCACTTTCGTTTCTGTGTTAATACTCTTGCTGTGTTCTCAACATGTTCCATAGATTTGTACTTAAACTTAAACTTAAGATAGGTTCTGATGGTGTGCCTAAATTAATTCTTAATAGACACTGATTTAATGTCTGAACTTTGCTTGCACAGGTTCTGAAAAGAAAATGTGTAACTGAAGCACATGTAATCTTTAAATCTCAATTTAACTTATTGATGGCATGTGGTTTAACATCAGCAATTTCCTTTTATTACGCAGCACAGATGAGGGTTTCAACAGGAACACACACAAAAAAAACTGAAGTTGAGAAAACTCATCATTTCAAGGCAACCATTGTCAAGGATGTATGTGGGAGTGTGCATCTTCACTTACAGAGAACAACTATGTAGTGTATCCTAGGAGACAGATAAACAAAATGGAAAGGTATGTGGAGACCTGAAGAATAGCGCACGTGTTGTTGTCGAATCCATCCTGAGTTCACCAGTTCTAATAAATATTGTAAAGGGAAATGGAAGGAAAATGCCGAACTTCAAACCTCCGGAGAGCTTCGGCTTCGACTAGCCTGGCGAATGGCTGACGTTGATTCCTACAGTACCGCACGGCGACAAAGCTGACTCTTGAAGGTCAAATACCAGCCCATTTTAAAATTGATACAGGGGCTGATGCAACAGTAATAAATCACAACACATTCAAAACACTGAGGCAAAAACAGACTCTAAATAAACCTTATTAGTCCAGGGGGACGATTAAAATGTCTAGGGTTTTTCATCACAGCCTTTAACCACAAGGGGAAACTCCATGAAACAAAGGTGTATGTGGTCGCTGGTTCAACAGTAAATAACCTGCTGGGGAGAGAGGCAGCCATAGCATTAGGCTTAGTGAAAAGAGTTGAAGAAATAAGCATGGCATTTGGAGAACATGGCACATTGAAGACAGAGCCTGCCATAATACGCCTCAAAGAGGGGGCACAACCAGTAACAACAGCTCGCCGTGTGCCATTGCCCATAATTCCTGAAATTAAGGAAGAATTTAAGAGAATGGAGAGCTTGGGAGTGATAGAGAAAGTCACTAAGCCAACTGACTGGTGCAGTCCCATGGTGGCCGTAGTGAACTCAAAAGGCAAAGTACGCATCTATGTGGACATGAAAAAAGTGAACAAACAGGTGAAAAGGGAGAGATACATGCTCCCCATTATTGAGTAAGTGCTGGCAAAGCTAACAGGGGCCAAAGTCTTCTCCTCCCTCGATGCTTCCAGTGGGTTTTGGCAGATCCTCTTGCACACCGAAAGCAGCTTGCTGACGACGTTTATCACACCATTTGGCAGGTACTGTTTCAAACGTCTGCCTTTTGGCATCAGAGATCTTTCAAAGGAAAATGCATGAAATACTGAGCGACCTTGATGGAGTGGAAGTTTACATGGATGATTACATCATCCATGGATCCAGTATGCAGGAGCATAATGCGCGCCTAGAGAAAGTCCTGGAAAGGATGGAGAGGGCTGGATTAAAGTTGAACAGAGAGAAATGTCGCTTCAGACAACAGCAGCTATACTTCCTGGGACACATGGTGAATGAGACAGGTGTACAGCCAGATCCAGAGAAGGTCAAGGCAATAGCCAACCTGCCGACCCCAACAAACATCAAAGAGCTGAAATGAGCACTAGGAATGATAAACTACGTTGGGAAGTATACCTCTCCTGGCAACCAGCGGGGCACCACTCTACGATCTTCTCAAGACCAGCAGTGTTTCAAAGCCTGAAACAAGCTCTGATGAGCACCCCAGTTCTCGCATACTATGACCCAAAGAGAGCAACGGCTATATCAGCAGATGCTAGCAGCTATGGGCTAGGGGAGGTGCTCCTCCAGCAACATGGGGGCTGTTGGGAACCAGTTGCATACTGCTCAAGGAAACTCATAAGCCCTGAGATGCGCTACGCTCAGATCGAAAAAGAATGCTTGGCAGGGGTTTGGGCACGTGAACACTTTGGTAAATACCTGAGTGGCATGGATCGTTTCACATTCATAACTGACCACAACCCCTTGTGCCCTTAATCAACACCAAAGATTGGGACACTGTACCAATCAGGTGCCAAAGACTGCTCCTCAGACTGATGAGGTTTAATGCCACAGTGGAGTATGCACCTGGTAAGACTGGTGGTGGCAGACACACTGTCACGGAGCCCAGTAGTCAGTACCACGGACAGCAACACAGAGGCTGATGTCTGCTGTTATGTGAACTCTGTGACCCTACCTGCATCTAGCCGGAAGCTGGAAGAGATCAGGAGAGCCAGACTGGCTGACACTGAACTCCAAGCAGTGATTAAACTGGTAAGAAATGGTTGGCCAGACCATGCAAAACAGCTACACCCCTCAGTAAGAGACTATTACCACTACAAAGGAGAGCTTTCCGAGAGTGGAGTGTTAGTTATTAGGGGACGCCGCATGGTTATACCACGATCCATGAGAGACGAGAGCAAATGACACAGTAAAAAAAATATGTCATTTCCTTTTATCCAAATATATAAAAATACACTTGAACATAGAAAATAAATCAGAAACAGCTTGTAGCTCTCATCTATAGCCCGATGCACCATATCCATAGGAGGGTTGGACTGGGCATGTGTATATCTCGCGATATTTTCACACATACATCCATTAAGAGATATACGAAGTCTCGCGATACATCGACGCCATGTTTACATGCTATCTGGGAGGCTACAGTTGACATTTCTGCTAAAACCATGGTGTAAATGGCATCTGTTGTGGTTAAATTTTAATGTCGTGGCTCACGGACACTTGGATTACACCACACAAGCAGGATGGAGACATTTTGTGTTTATTTTGTGCTCTTTTTTTTTACTTTTTACATTTTATCCGTGGTCTCCATTCACTGTCATTGTACTGGATTTGGCTGCAGCCCTGTTTTCTGCTGAAACTCCAGGATTGTTGTGTGAACTGAAGACCTTCACCCATCCTCACATCGGCATAGGGGTGAGTACATACTGAGTGGACTATCGTTCTGGGGTGGAATATCGCTTTAATGTGAAAATCATCAATCTGAAATGTGGCCTTGAATTTCCCTCTCTGGCACCTTCAGCAGGTATCCTCAAGTGGTGCGAACAAAACTATAAACTACTAAAAATAAATGTATGAAAGGTTCAAACCTAGTGTTTGAATAAATAAGGATGATAATCGAGAAAATAATAATCAGATTTTCTGGTGATAAATTAAATGGTGATTTATAACCCCAACATAATCATATGGATAATGGCTATTGTCCCACACAACATATGTCCAGATTTACATTTACTGTTCTGTCAGATCTGTGATTAAAGGAAAATCTACATATTCATACATAGTTAATGATGTGAAGTGAACATATGGACCAGTAATGTAAAATCCTTTAAATAGGGCACATTCATACCTGTGGATATCCAGTTCAAATCTTCATTTCTCCAGGACCTGCTCGCTGTGAGGCAGCAGTGTTACCGTGGAGCCACTGCGCCACCTGGACATGACAACATGTATTACACACCTCAGTGTGTCCCAACATTCAACACAACCAGACCACTAAGATTTGAAGCTGCTATATCTATAATAAACTTTCACTATATTATAAATCAAGTGGTCTGAGACAGAACTAGACTTCTGCACCTCCTCTTGGCTCTGGCTCTGCAGGAGAAGGTGGGTAGCAGACTTGAACTTTCTGGAGGAAGAGACACCGGAGTTGCTCTGATGCCGACGTCTTTAGTGGCAGGAGGGGAGCTCAGAGTCTGTGTTTGAAACTTTTGGGATTAAAAAGTGGATTTATTTTCATTCCTGCTTCTTAACCCTACTGCATGTACTGTAGATGTGCGGACCAGCCAGATGAGAGCTCAGCTACTGTTTTTTAAACTTTTGAGATTAAAAAGTGAATTTATCTTCACGTTTGCTTGTAAATGTATGTGCACCAGAGACCATGGAGGAGCCCAGCACACTGTTAACATTAAGATAATTAGTCTATGTATTTGACAGTTAAGAGAGAGAAGGGATGTAAAGGAAAGAATCTTCTCTGTGAGTACTGACACACAAACACACACAGCTGATGCCTGCCGACCCATGCTTGCTTGCTACACTTGCCTCGGTAAACTGTTGTGTGCATGCATGAAGCACACGCTGCTCGTTTGGAGGAACCCAGGACAGAGAGAGAATATAACCTAACTCACATCCTGGAAATGAGACTCAATCAGCTGTTTTCAGGCTTTCTACCTGCTGCAGCTTAAACGCATTCATGCTTAAGTAGTAGTTTGTTGCCATAGTTGGTAAAAGTGGAGCAAGTTGTATTTTATATACTGATCCGTTTGTTAATGCATTAAATTGGCACAGTGACAAGTATGCTGTCAAATGAATGAAGAGTAAAAAAGCACCACATTTTCCGTTGAATTATAATGGGGTTGAGGTAAAAAGTGTCATTAAATGAAACTACTCTTGTATTTGCACCTCAAACTTGAGTAAATGTTAGTTACATTTCACCACTATGTAAAACACAATAAATTGTGTATTTACTGGGGTTATGTGGACAAAAAGTAGCAGCAAATGTTGAACTATTCCTTTAAATGATTAATCTCATTCACAGGATGCAGAGAAGTCATAACAGAGTCAAACGAAAGAAAAGTATACTCATCACACTTGGCTCTCTGATTTAACAGGACCAATTTATTTTCAGGTTTTAACGACACAGTTACAAAATACAATGTCATTTAGTTTCTACCCAAAATTGCGAAAAGACCTGTCAAAACAGCAGCACCCAACGCTACCAACCCAACTACAGCTGGGGATTGGTCTGTGGGTTGGACTGGTCGTGGGCTGATGGTTCTAATGATCTGGATTCGATTGGGATCCCAGACACAATTCTCCTCCAAACCACTCTTCACCATCCCACATTTGGGTGGAACCCAGGCGGTGTCATATCCATAGTCATGCCAGGTCGTCTGACGTGGGTGTCCTTGATACCTAATGGCGATCACTTTCCCCACGTTGACCACAACCTGAATGACGACCCTGTCATTCTCAGGGTGATCAATGGGATAACGGCTGGCTTTCTCCAGGTCTCTGCTGAGGTAGACGCCGCAGCCCAGCATCCCGTCTGCAGACCGCCGAAAACCAGTAGCCACGATGGCTTGAGCGTTCCTCCTGGTGGTGCCATGGTACATGATGTACCTCTGACCACTATTTGGCTCGGAGGCGTCCAGTCGAACTGCCCCATAGGGCAGATCAAAGTCATCTTCAGCCCACTGGTACTGCTGCATGTTCGTGTCTGAAGGAGAGAAATTTATCAGTGAAAGATTTCACATGAAGAAACAGCCTGATAGCAGCAGAGATAACATAAAAATACCATCCCATCCATAAATAAAAAAATAGAGGAACAGATAAAAATATAAAACACAGGAGAATAAAAGTGAGAATATGACTTAAAGGATTCTCAAAAGCCTGAGAAAACATGTGGGTCTTAAGTTTTGCCTTAATATTACTATTACACCTTAGATCAGTGGTTCTCAAACTTTTTCTGGCATGCCCTTCGTTTACAGTAGAAGCTGAAAAAAGTTCACACCCCCCAAACCCCACAACTATTATCAGTCATTGACGATAACTGCTGAAACAACTGGTGAAGCCTCTGATTTAAAAAAGGATTCAAGTTGAATTTTAGTGAAATAAATGTTAGCATGATAGCATTAGCAACTCCTGTTTGTTTGTTTCTCATCCATAAATCATATTCATTCAACTTTATTTCACTCTATATTTCTCCCCTGGTCATGCATCTTCCCTGTCAGCAGCTTTGAGTCCCCCCACTGGGGCCCCAGTTTGAGAACCACTGCCTTAGAAAATGTAACATGAAGTGCTCAAGCTTATGAATGACTTCAAACATTGTTTTTTTTCTGTGTGTAAGTACAGCCTCACCGAGCTGTAGACTCTTAGTATTATGTAATTTAGACAAAAAGTTTGTTTTTAACTCCAAAAGACATAATAGTCAGGTGAGACTTTAAACCAGGGATAGTCGACTTGTTTTGCCTATAGGGGCAGCTTTTGTAAAATGACTGGAGGTTGATGAACAAATATTAATGTTATATACTCAAACAAAATGAGTAAACATTAAAACGCCCATGGCTCATCTTTCTTTGAACAAAGGCTGGGCAATTCATTTAGAGCTGCTCTCTGTCACCTGATCGATGAGCTGACAGGCTCTGATTGGCTCTTAATTTTGAAAACAAACACCAAGTGTTGTATAATATACCAATTTTTATGTGTAACTAATATTTAATGCTAGATATATTCGTCTTATGTTTTGCACTGAATTTTAAAACTGTAAACAAGTATATATTTTATGCTTTACAAGGCAGCCAGTAGGGGGATCTCTTCTATTTCAACTTCAATTGAGGATCAATAACACACTTTATTTCATCAGCTTTTAACGTGGTCTACAGGGAGCCTATAGGTGATCTAACAGGATGTTAGTGTCTTCCTGTGTATTCTCTGCAGTCAGCTGGACACTGTCTGACTTGACTGAAGCTTTTTTTTTTTAATCTCCACCTACTGCTGCAGCTGCCGCAGCCGCGCCTGGTGTAAATTAGGGGTAATTATGTCTACTTTCCAGTCAAGGCTCAGTTAATCTTGAAGAAGCCTACACTCTCTATCCCGTCCATAGCTGTCGAGGACTTTCTAGTGTGTTTTAAAACAAACAGAAGGGTGATAGTGGGGATCTGTGAACACAGCTGCTTTTATCGGTCGGCGAGCTCACAGAAAAGTCCCATCAACACATTCAATTTAAAGTTTAAGAGCAAACTTTCCATCAGACTAACTTCTCTTCTCATCTCCTGTTCACTCACACAGTATTGATCATATTTATTGTTAAAAAAAACAGACTTTTTAAGGCAAAAACAAAGAGTTTGTTCACTTACCTCTGTCCAGCTTCTTCCAGACTGCAGGGTCTGAGCACACTCGGCTTTATAAGGTTGGTCAGGGTCGAAAGGAAATTCCAAACATTCTTTCACTTTCGTTTCTGTGTTGATACTGTTGCTGTGTTCTCAACATGTTTCAAATATAGATTTGTACTTAAACTTTAACTTAAGATAGTTTCTGATGGTGTGTGTAAGTTAATTCTTAAAGACACTGATTTAATGTATAAACTTTGCTTACACAGGTTCTGAAAATGTGTAACTGAAGCACATGTAATCTTTAAATCTCAATTTAACTTATTGATGGCATCTGGTTTAACATCAGTAATTTCGAGAGTAAAAAGCACCACATTTGCCTATGAAATGTAATTAAATGAAACTACTGAGTAAAGGTTGGTTACAATTCACCACTATGTAAAACACAACACATTTACTGGGGTTATGTGGTCAAAAAGTAGCAGCAAATGTTGAACTATTCCTTTAAATTATTAATCTCATTTACAGGATGCAGAGAAGTCATAACAGAGTCAAACGAAAGTAAAGTATACTCATCACACCCGGCTCTCAGATTTAGCAGGACCAATTTATTTTCAGGTTTCAACGACACAGTTAGAAAATACAACGTCATTTAGTTTCTACCCAAAATTGCAAAAAGACCTGTCAAAACAGCAGCACCAAACGCTGCCAAGCCCAACCCAACACCAGGTTGGGATTGGTCTGTGGGTTGGACTGGTTGTGGGCTGATGGTTCCAGCGATCTGGATTCGATTGGGATCCCAGACACAACA
>JAJHUR010110481.1:38743-47563 GCA_027495735.1 Lutjanus campechanus | reverse complement strand
GAGGTGTGTGTGTGTGTGGGTGAGTGTGTGTGTGAGTGTGTGTGGGAGAGAGAGAGAGAGGGAGAGAGAGAGAGAGGGAGACAACGTGGCTGGGCCGTAATAAACGTTAGAAGTGAGAGTATAAATCTGAAGAGTCCAGCGAGGTGTCTGCCTGCTGCTGTCCGCTAAGCAGCGCTCCGAGTCCGGATGGACACGTGTCTCATCCCCGGGACCGTGTCGCTCGGACGTGCCTCGCCCCCCACCCACCCCCGCCCCCTCCTTCCCCATCTCCTCCACCTCCACTTCCACTCCACCCACGGCCAAGGACTGTGTCTGATTTATTGCCTCCAATCAAACGCACCACGCACTAACTTAACACTTTCACACCGACCCGGGAAACTGGCGTAGCCATAAAAGCATTAAGACACCACTCCCCTTCTCTCCTAAAGAGAGTGTCTCAGTAAACAGTAAACTAACCTCTGCTTGACTTCCGTACACACACACACACACACACACACACACACTGAAATAGGCCAAAATGCAACGCCAAGATGACGGTATATGGAAAAAATAAATGTAACAGTTTTATTTAGTTGCCACAATTATTATTATTATTATTATTATTATTATTATTATTATTATTATTAGTTTTCTCTGGGAGCTTGAGCGCTGGAGCCAATTTAATTTGTAGGTGCTGTAAAAAGAGGGCAATCATACACGAGTGACTTGAGGGCTGTTTTGTAGAGAGAGCTCTTTGACGGTAATTATGCAGATGACACAATTTCACATTCTCATAAGCAAACATACACGGCCTATCGCTCAACAGTAGTTCCTTATGCAATACACAGGGCACCAGCGACACGTCGCAAATGATGAACCGAGGCTCTGCAAAACAGGCGAGATCAAAGGCTTCAAACAGAGGCACTTCAAATTACACATTTGGATCTTTTCCATAACGCCCCGGTGACAGAAAGGAGGGAAAAAAAGACCCTAACACATCTCTCATCACACATGGAATCAATTTTAAGGGAGCCCTCGCTGATCAACATCGGTTAATTACGGTGACGAATGAGGATTTAAAAAGAAAACGCAATTAATGACCCTCGGATGCTTGTGGTAGTTTGAAGTGCGCGCGTGTTTGTTTGAGATTTAAGATTTCTTGACTCACTTGGCAAACCACATCTCGTTTTGTTAAGCAGCTCTTGAAAGGGGACCTTCACAAAAAAAAAAAAAAGAAAAAAAGCAGCAGCTTGCAGGAGTTTGTTACTTACAAGAATCTTCAGTTTCATGAGCAGAAACTGCTGCTTCAAATCGCATATATTATGATACAGGGCGGTGGAGTGATTTGCAGCTGTTTCAGTTTGATCAAGAAAAGCTGCCGGTCAGCTGAAGCCAAATATATAAAGTTACAATATATTTGACAAGCATCAGAATGAAGAAACTGAATGACAGAACATACAGGAAAAAGTCTCAGCATAATTCTTAAAAGTGACTGCTGGTATTATCCTATCTTATTACAGAGCAATTATTCTTTGCTGTTGGGAATATACATCACTGTTGTTGTTAATCAGAAATGTTCCTCAGTGGGCTCAAACTTCAATCTGGTGGTAACCTAAAAAACTAGCTGTGCAACACATTCAATCTCCAAATATGCTCTTTCAAACTCGTGTCCCATTAGAGTGAAATAAAGGTCCAATAAATCTCGCAGTGTTTAAAGAACAGTGAAGCTTAATCCAATAAATGAATTAGTTTCTAAAATTAATTGTTCTTAGCAGCAGAAGCAAGTGTACTTTGAAAATACATTTAAAGTTTAATTTTTTCACTGTTAGGATAATTTAAATAGTATAATTTTAATTACATTACACCAACCAATCATGCATATTAAATAGATAGCCTAACTTTGATTTGCATTAGTGGCAAAGTAAAGCATTTTGGAAGCGTTCCTCCTGCTCACACCATTTGGAAACAAATTAATAGTCAATGGACTGCAACTTATTAAACTGGGTTATGACAGCGGATCAAAAGCGTGAATTAACGCACTACCTTGCAAATGTTTTACATTAACTTGTTAACTTAAGGTTGTAGGCTACTACTGAATTTAAACAGTCAGTCATTCAGGCTGAGCGCATGGATTGAGTGGGAGATCAATTTTAGATTTAGGCCTTGGACAGAGCTTAAACCAGGCAGCCTGCAGCTTATAAGTTTTATACAATGTGCATATAGACATATTAACTTAAATACTGCATCTATAGGCCTACATGGGATGGTGACAATTATATGAACCACTCAGATTTCAGACTGTCTACATCTGCTGCAAAATACTGTATCCATGGTAGCTGTAGGTGCTTATAGGCCCTTCATATCTGTCTTTATTCCATATATCCTATATTCCACCACCAAACTGGTAAAATGAAATTGTTACATAGACTTTGTGTGCTTATTTTACTGAATAGTAATGTTATAGAATTATATTACTCTTCAAATTTCTGACTATAATATTCCTTTATATTTTTGTTGCATATTATATATAGTTAACACTTAATTTGTGATACTCCAATGTCCCTCTAAAATACATTACTGGAATACTAGTATTGTGCTGGGATGAAGTGATAAAAAATTGAGTGAAAAAAAACACAAAGAATAAATCTAGTACTATATTCTGGTTTAGTTATTGATTAAAACTGACTGGACAGGTCATAATATAAGCACAAAGTCTAATTCTTTTCTCAGGATAGTTTTACTTCCAGTGCTTCCATATGGACATAATAAACCTGCATACTGCCTGAAGCATTCCCCAGTATGTATTTCTAGTATGGGGTCACTTTAGACTGTCACTGTTTAAGTAACAAACATATCTTCAGTCATTTCCATGAATTTGAATGAATCTTAACAAAATTATTATTTTTTGCTTACATGTGTTGGGTTGGGGGGGGTTCAGTGTAAAATAACCCGGGCCTGTGCCAAACGTGTAAAACGTCATAAATGTATATACGCTACGTTTTCTCAGTCTAAGCTGCACAGATCCCATGAACCACAACATTAAATACAACTGTTTTCAGCTTAATAGTTATTGCTTTATATATCACTATCACATTGCTCTCAGTAAGAAATCAAAGCTTAAACTGCTGTATAACAACACAATGTTCACACTGTAGATATTTGCAATGCTTTGTGAGTACCTTTAACAATGCTGCATTGAAGGTGAGTTGTTTTTTTTTTTTGTTTCCTCTCTGCCCACTCACTCTCACTCCATCTGCTGCAGTTTCCCCTGTATCAGTAACACAAGGCATTGATTTTACGGTAAAGTCACTTTGTAAAGGGAATGAGTAACTCTGGGCCCCACTATCACTGTATTACACGGGTATGGCCCACGTAACAAGATGAACATTGATTCAGCATTACGGATGATCGATAATGAAATAAGTAACTTCAGGGCCAAATTAAAATGCAAGCTGGCTTGATGCTGCCAGGCTCTGTGAGAGGTGACAGCACAGAGAGAGGGAGGGAGGGAGAGGGAGAGGGAGAGAGGGGGAGAAAACACTACAAGCTGGTGGCTACAGAGTTCCCTGTATACACTGATGTTCTGAGGATGTAAATAGTGGTCAGAATGGCACTCATACCTGTGTAGTCCTCAGAGGTAACTATCTTTTTTATTAACAAAAACACAAATAGACTATATAATCAACAATTAGGAAGTTCATCTTCAATAATTATAATACACTTCCCCAAATACTGTACTGTACCACACCCGCCAGGCTTACACTGTTGTGGCCAGGTTACAGTCAAGTCACTTTCAATACAAAATATTTCATTTTTGAAATCTAAAGCTCTTTTCAAACATATCTGGAATTGAATAATAAACAATTAAAGTTATAACATTTTTCATTTAATGTTAGTTCTATTGAATGCTTCAAACTATCTAAATCGGATGTATAATTTGGCCAGTCTGTTTTATTTGAAAGGACTAACTCAACACTCCTCTTGTGGTAATGATAAGCAGAAAAATCTGTGGTCCTGGTACCCTAAAAAAGAAACAGTAAGACTTTAGACTTTTTAACATCATTAATCAGTGTAATTTGATGTTAATTAAACCTTTAAGTAATAATTATTTAGAGAGGTGGATCAGCTATTTATAACACTTCGTTAATGGCTTTGTTAAACCGTTTATAAACATTATTTGGAAGGCTCTTATAAAGTTGAAACTGATGATTATAAACCCTTATGTACCTTTACTGCATTGTGTTACATTGCATTACGTTGCATTGCATTACGTTACATAACACGTATGGACTAATGTAAGTACTATACCTGGTTTAACCCAAAACATGATCTTTTCCTAAGCGGGAGTAAGAATGTCTGGTCTATGAACACTAGTTGCAACTGATGTTAATAATACATTTTAAAAGGTTAATAAATATTTAATTGTGCATCTATAAACATTATTTGGATGGCCATTATAAAGTTGCCATGGCTGTTTAGATAATTTTACCATTGCATAATAAATGGTTTGTAAAGCATAAATAAACTTTTTTTTGAATGTTTGTTAATAATAAAATAACTATTAGCTAACATTAATTAGTTTAGCATTTGATTGTCATTATGAAGTGTTACCAAAGATCCTAAAAACTCTTTCAGCAGATCACTCTAGCATTTTTCTCAGTTCTTTTATTGGTTATATTTCTAGTATGGTTTAAACAGAACAGAGTTTATCAGCTGTACAGATTCTCAGAGAATCCACACTGTTCTACTCTTCTACTGTTCCAAATTTGCACTTACAGTGCCTGGAGCCAAACCATCATCCATCCATTCACAAAGTGGCGCATCCTCTAGGAAAAACCAACTATTTACCACGACTGTCCAACAAAAAGCCTATTGCAAACCATGATCGGTTTTCGCTCATGAAAGCATAACATGGTTTGTCTATTATGGAGTGTCTCAATCCAGTGGTAGCCGATGATGCCCTTTCGCGGCCCCATCGCTCGACACTGCGGCCAGACAAATATCAGTTTCCCAGCGCTTTTGGCCTACTGAGCCAGACAAAGCCTCAGTCTTTCCAGCTGTTGCTGCTGCTGGTTTGAGGCCGGAGAAGAGGCAGCTGTACCAACACGGGTGAGCAGAGCTTCCTCATCTGCCTGGTGGCCTGGACTTTGTGGGGGGTGCAGGCTAGATAGTAGGTTGCAGGGCAATGGAGCCAAAATCTTGGACATTAGCTGCTATGAAACTGACTCTTTCCATGATATGACCACACATAATCGAAGATGGATAGGCGTAGAGGACAATGAAGTGAATATTTGGTTGCAAGTCTGGAAAAGTTGACTGTAGCTGGAAAAGTTAACTGTAGCTGGTATCAACCGTGCTGACATTGGACTGATGCCATCACTCACATACGCAAGCCATGATAAAAGATTAAAGTGTTAAGGGTTCATAGAGTATTACATTACTGGAGTGGCAGGAAGTGTTTTGGTCATTCATTTGTAGAAGGTGAATTATCTGACTGATTGCTCTGTGGTTTCACATATTCTTTTTTATTCTTACATTTTGCAAGTATTGTTACTGTATAATAACCATATGAACACTCTGTTTTAGTTGAATCAGTAGAATCCCCAGTGTGGATGTTTTGTCAAGAAGCCAGCTCATCTTCAGAGTCAAGATCATCTTGATTCTTCATACGAAAACAACAAACATCAAACAGGAAATAACCACAAGATTGTTTAGATGAGAAATAAATGTCACATTTGAGGTAACTGTATATAAATCCATTTGTATCATGATTTTACCCCAGTGTAAACTTTCGACTAATTTGTCTTGGTTTTATAATTAGCATTTCCTTATTAATTATTTACCAAGTGTAGCAGAATTTTCTTCTTTGTTCTTTTCAGGATTCAAATAGGATTCAGTCACCTTGGGAGAGCTGCAAGGTTGTGACAGATTTGGCTTCCCATCCAGAGAAAAAACAGCGAGTCTCTGTGGTGAAGTTAAGCAATTATTGAAAAGAGAGAGCTGTAAGGGCAGATGGAAAAAATGTGAAAATGCTTCCTGGAAACACCACTTTGTGATGAATGAGCAGCATTAATAACAATGGCATCATGAGAAAGTACCTTCTTCCTCACTGGCATCTCTGTCACCTTGTCTTTTGCTATCTTGCACTCCAGTTTCATGAGTGGCATCAGGAGCTATGAGGGCAGATCCTGTGATTGGTGTGTCATGGAGGTCGGTGGGTGTGGTCCCTGCTTTTATAATCAGGCCTATTGAGTGGCTCAGCATGCCAACGGACTGAGGTCAGAGGAGACTTTACAAGCAAACACTTAAACCTCAGCAGGGCAGCTTTGATAAGGACTTACCCACCTAAACACTGCACTTATTAATGAAGATGGTGCCAAGCAGTGACTGACACAGTGAATGCCTGTGAACACATTCTGTGTCAGTGTCCTGTGTGTGTGTGTGTGTGTACGCCCACATTCAGGTGTTGTATTGGCACCTGAAAGACATTCTGTTTATTAGTCCATTATGCTCAATACACTAGCTAATAGGCCTATATATGTTGATGACTTTGAGGATTATGGTGACAAAGTACTGCTCTGTCCATGCACAATGCATACATGTTACCACTGTAAACAAAGGCAGGTTGGCAGAGCTGTACCTGTTTAATCAAAAACATGGAAATAAAGCCTTGGCAACACTTGGCATATTGGCCAAATCAGCTTTTTTTAAAAGGCTGCTGGTTTGGCCTCTGCTGCTTACTTTTAAGACGAGTCCACCAATAACTGTCTGTAGATATAGGAAGCTCCAGGTGACAAATTTTTCAGTCTGTAGTGTGTTTTTTTTTTGGGATGTCTATGGATATGCCCTTCATTTGATGGTCCCTCCAAGAAAAAGATATCTCAGTATCTTCCCTATGGATCATACAATAATATGAACAGTCATGGTTCCAAGAGAATGAATCAAGGTGTTGTTGGCAGGGATGCCCCCAACTAGAGATTTTCCTACGTTGGATAGTAGTGATCAGATCAGACGAATAGCTACTAATCATTGCACGTTCATGATGTTATTTCATTTATTTAAACGTATATATCTGGGCCATGAAGCAAGCCAATACTAATGCCTAAAGTGGTAATGATTCTCAATGTGTTGGACAACCAGCAGGTATACAGAACAGTTTGTTTATTTCAACACGATATGTCATGACACAAGTCTTATTGTCCAAAACATGGAAATGAAAAACTTCAAACTTAACAAAAACACTTGCGGACTTACTCACAAATGAACTCGTTACATATTTAATGATTTGATAGACAAATTGCCACTAAATCTTTAAAGCACATTCCTGCACCTTTTTGATTTGAATGATTTTATAGAATTTCCTGTAGTACATAAGGACAAACTACAATGTTTTTGATCACCCGCTGGTTTAAAAACTCTATGATTGGCTGAATAATCATTATCTTGTTCATTCAGTCCCACAGTCTCATACTTCCAGGTGTAAAGAACACTATAGGGTATGCCCAACAAATACAAACAATCCCCAACAAACATGTCTTTTAGTCTTGTTTGGGTTCCGGATGTGTGTCAGCACATGCATGTACAGACATATGTGTATGTGTGTGCAAGTAAGTGTGTGTGTGTTAGTCTAGCCTGTCTGTTGTACAACAAGCACTGGAGCAAGACTGGACCCAGCTGTCAGGCCACCGCTGTCACAACCAATAATGATTACCCTCTCCCTGCTCCTCAATCCCTGCTTCATAACCACCAACGCAGGGGAGATCCGCCTCTTTTAGGAGAACAATGCATCCATGAGTGGGCCTCATCATCGCCCAAGCCCACTCTTATCAGTCCTCTGAGGGCCCACCAGACCCTATCCCTCTGTGTGTTTGTGTGTATGTGGATATCTGCTAATCTTTGTGTATCTGTCAGATTTTTCCAATGAGCACCACTGGCTGACATTCTCTCCCCAGACCCAGAATGATTCAGGCCCTTCTGGTGCTGGCAGATTATATACCAATCAATACATATGGAGGACAGATTTTATGAAGCAAAAGAGTGCAGTCCGCTCTTCAAACGGTGCTCCCTCACAGTTAAGTTGACTTAAATTGTGAAGAGAGTTACGTTCAACTTCTCCCTGGCTTTTTTCTAATAATCCATGACTCAAAAGGACACTGAGTTCAGCATGTCAGCCGTCTCAAACCCCTACCCACTTCTCACATTAGCAGACTTAAACAATATGCACATCGCTCATCGGCATCATTTTGCGGGATTGGGTAGCCATTAGAGCATATATTAAAGAGGCCTCATAGCCTGTCAGCCTTTCCCACCCATGTCTAATGAAATGAGCGCCCCAGAGCAGCAGTGGATTAGGAACACAGGCAAGAGAGTATATATTCATGTATATATACACACGATTATATATTGGAAAAGTGTCTGCATGCTATTCCCCAGGTCCCTTTAAGCTTCCTGACCGGCAAAGCATTCAGGCCCCGTGTGGGAAGGCGGAAGAGGAAAATCACTAATGCTCTTAGCATCAAACAATAAATCCTGAAGTTATTTGCCACCATGTTTAATTAAATATTTGGAGAAGAAAACCCTGTGATTGATTCGCCTTCTGCATTGATCCAGCATCGATTGTGCTCCGTTTTGTTGCCCCAGCTGGGTTAATGCTAAATGGTGGCTGAGTCGCTGGAATAAATTGTTAGCAACCACTAGTGCGGAAACAAAAATGAACTGTGTGTGATGTTAAAGCACATAGGTGCCTTTGGAGTTCAGTTTCCATGCCACAAGCTGGTGGACAGTGAGCCGCCATGCTAAGGACAATATTCTCATTAACTGTGACATTTGTATTTGCATTTA
>JAJHUR010110481.1:1243-33743 GCA_027495735.1 Lutjanus campechanus | reverse complement strand
GGAACATTTGGCCGGTCAGGCTAGACGTCTAGGGGAGTGTGTGGTGGCCCGGACAGGCCAGAGACAGGAAAGAGGACTTCTAAATCAGCCAGCAATCCAAAGGCCTTCCATAAATCCTCCAAATGGGCTCGGGTGGGGGACGTAAAGCACACCTGCAAGACTTATGTAAGTCTTATTAAACCATAAATTGCTAACACCAGCCCCTCGCTGGAGCTGCTCTTGGCTGGAATAAATCTCAGAGAGCGCCCAGTAAGGAGAAAGAGAGAGTGAGAAGGGGAGATAAAGCAGGTGAGAGGGAGAAAGATATAGTGGAGGTTAGAGGTAGTGAGAGTGAGGTGGAGGATACTAAAGGTCTGACAGCAAAGCATTGCTGTTTGATGATAGAGCAGACAATACTGGGCTTTGATTGGACTTAACACCTACCACTATCGCTGCCTTAGGGTGGGGGTGTTTCAGGAACACCTCCAAGAATGTCATGCACACAAGACTCTTAATGCATCAAACACTTTTTTTGTGATATCGTCCTCAGTCTGGTCAATCCAAAGACAGATCATCCTCCTCACACATAGCCTATAGGCCCTGCATGGAGTGACTCCTCAGCAGTCACACAGACAGACACCAGTGTGAGCAACATGGGGAATATTTGTAGGAAATCAGAGTTCCTGAGCTCCTGAGCCCCGGTGAGTTCCCAACACACCCACGCTCTCCTCCCTGCCTGGTTGTGGGTCCTTGAATTAAACATCAAAGCACACAGGAGCATAGGGCCCAACTGCCATAAATAACAGTGCGCTTGGGGAGGGGAGGGGAGGATGTTCAGATGGGAAGAGAGCAGGTCACCCGATCGCTCATACACATACTGTCAAAGCAGATTCATTTGTTCACAAAATGGGTGATGTTGTGTGAGGTTATTGATTTCCGCATGCCATCTGTCTTCTCCGGGGCTTTGGCAAGCAGGCTCTGGCACTACCAGCCTCAGGTCCCCCCCCCCTCGTATTAGTCTCCACAGCTCAGGTGGACAGGAGAGGGATGTGCCGCAGGTACTGGACACAAATGGGTGATGGCTTATGTGACACCTACTCAGACACAATGATTTGTGGCATGGGAGCAAAACTCATTGTTGGATATTATTTGAGGTTTTTGAGGTTTCTTATGTCATGCTGACCTAGAATAGACCATCACATAGTCTCTAAAATACAGACGTAGATGTTATTGGCTGTTCAGAGTCAAAATGATCTGTTTTTTGTTCCATTCTCATAAAGAATATCTGGTTTACCTGTTTTTTTTATTGGCCAAAAGTGTATTTTACAATTTACAATACATAATAATACTGGTAGTCTTAATTAGGGCTGCAAAATTAAAGCTGGGGTAGGCAGTTTATTTTTTGGGGAAAATCATTGGGTAAAAGTTCTATGGTAGCCTTTAAGCGTGATGTAATTCAAGTGGTCTCTGAGAAAGATAGATTCCTGCACCTCCTTTTGGCTCTGTTTTCAGGCTTTAGAAAATCTTAACTGTGATGGGAGACTTTGGCCAATCACAGGTCGATAGGATAATTGACTGTTGAGTCGCATTCCTAAAGCGTTAAGTCCTTGACAACTTGAGAATTAGGCTCAACAGTCAACTATTTTCGTGCTACCAATCCAAAGCAACTTTAATTTGACGACATGGAAATGAGTCTCACCAATCAATTATCTTTCTCCAAAATGACCTACTGCACCTTTAATCAAAATATTATCGCAATACGGCCAAGTGCAATATCCAAATAGCAGAAGCTGCAATATTTTGACAAAGAAAAAATGTGTGACAAAACAGCATTATAATTGAGCAATATGGTGTATTATGTAGTTTATAGTACTATATGTAGCGCTGCATGCTATATGTAGAATGCATGGTACTGGGGCCGCAATTAATTAATGGATTATCAATAGACTGTTAAATCAATTGGCAACTATTTTGATCAATCAATTTGACCATTTTTTAAAATGAAAATTGTCCAAATTCGCTCATTTCTGCTCTGGTTTCTTTATTCTTCTATGACAGTAAACTGAATTTCTTTGGGTTGTGGACAAAACAAGACATTTGAGGACGTCATCTTGCTTTGGGAAATAATGACTAAGATTTTGTCACAATTTTCTGATAATTTATGGACCAAACAACTAATCGATTAATCATAAAAATAATCAGCAGATTAATCAATAATTAAATAATCGTAAGTTGCAGCCCTACATAGTACTAACATTGTTAATATTTCTTTATTCTTTACTCATTCTTATTGTTGTAATTTAATTGGATGACAGCTTACTTATTTTCCTTATGCTTTTTTTTCCTTATGTCTTTTTAATTATTTATTTTATTTTATCGACTCTTGTTATGTGCATTATTATTGCTAGTTATCTTTAATATTAATTATTAATTGTTCTTTGGCAACTCATGTGAAATGTCATACCAATAAAGACTACTGAAACAGACAAAAAAGAAAAATAGCGCTGAGGAGATGCCCTGGCGTATGAATCTTGTTCTCCAGATGCAAGAAAACAGGTTTGTTTGGTACAGACCCCATGTTTTTTTTTTCAGTGAAAATTGTGGTGCAGAAATGATCTTTCCCACTAATGTTGAATCATATCTGAATTGCAATATCTACCAACACAAATGCAATATGATTTTTTTCCTACCATATCGTGCAGCCTAATCAAGTCCTAATCAAAAAGTCATACTCGTGGGTGAAAATCCATGCTGAAGGTGGTGATTAACATCTCATTTGTCACAAACACCTGCATACACAAGTTCGGGCCCACCCTCGGTCTCCACCTCTCACTAACTAGTCTAGAAGTCACAGTGTACCTCCATGTTGAGCTACGGAGTGTGGAGGGCAGGCCTTCAAACATGGGGCCCAGCTGCTGCTGTGTATTTTTGTCAGCCAACACACACACACATTGGCATCCCTTGGTGTTTGCTCTTGTGGAGGGCACATGTTACTGGGTAAATTATCATAGCGACGGTAAACAGTGTTTTTATGAGGGAATGTAGCTTGGTTGTTATATTTGAAGTCTGTGCTTTGTATACTGCTGTGCTATTAGGACAGATTGAGGATGTTTGCGCCTGGTGTCTGCACTCCGCCCATGTGGGGTACGCACACACACAGATACACACTCACACACCCGCACACATGCACTCACACAGTGACAGGCTCAGTTGTAGTTTTGAGTCTTAAATGGCTCTTTTGTTGTTTTCATCATAAGAAAAAAAAAAGAGAAAACATCAGAGCCTACGGAGTGTGTGTCAGTGTCACACTCATGTCAGTCTCAGGGTAAATGCAGATGAACAGCAACAGCAGGGGAGGAAAGACTCAACTTCTCAGTGCGGAGGAAGAACACTGAAAAATATATGTTGTGCGCTTCAATAGTACCGCAGTCAATGGAGGGACTAGCTTTTAATGCATACTGATTGGGTATGCAGACATGAACATGATGTCTGGTAATTGCTTTACATTTTCAGCAGCTGAGTCATGATATAGCCTGATAACAAGGTAATCACATAATGATAGAGTCAAACAGATGGATGGTTAGAAGATAAAGGACTGGTGCTTTAAGGTCCTCACTTTTCAATTAAACTCATTTGAAGCATGGGTAAGGGTCTCATTAATTCTGCTGACACCGAGGTCTCTCTTTAGGCGCACTCGGGCGCCATGTTGGCAACACCCCCTCAGACAGTGAGTTTGTGACTAACAACACAAGTATTCCGGTACTTTGAGAAGGGAGTGTTTGTTTGTAGATGTTGGATTGGATTGGTTGTTTATGGATTTATGCTTTTTCCAAAGCTCAGGGAAAATGTCTTTTCCCAAATGATGACATTGGATACAGTGTGTGGTATTAGAGTATTGCTCATTTTTCATTGCCATGGTGATAACTGTAAACATTTCAAAGTATCGAGGTATTAAGGTATCGAGGTAATTTATTATCATTATACAACACAGAGTTGCACAAGGAAATGAGAGTTGTACTTCCTTTGTGCTGCACAGCACATACAGATAATTGATTAATTTCATAATAGAAAAGCTATAAGTATAAAATAAGTTAAATAAAGCAAGATATACTGATTTACACATGTATACATATACAATTATGCACCCAGTAAATAATTCTGCAGTGCATTTTTTAAATTTGCATCAGGTTGAAAGTAGATGGTGATGATAACATGGGAAACACTCCATCAACTCTCTCACTGCATCGGAAACTCCACACTAACATGCTATTTAGTAGGCTAACAGCATGTGAGATTTTTTTAGTACATCTGAAACCTTAATAGGAAGAGAACAGTATAGTATGTGAGGTACATAGTAATATTACATAGAACGCAAGCACTGGACACCACGTTGGCATAAATATACCACAATGCAATGCAGTAGTGATGACATCAACATAACAGACACGGTGGACAGTGACTAAGGCAGCTCTGTGTAACATCAATATCTCTTCAGTTTAAATGGAAGTAGGTTTCACATTGCTAGGCAGAATACACTTGTGCACGATGCATCTTCGATATAAACATAGAGTCCACCTCCCCTTGTCCTGCTGGAGTTTTGCGTGTTGCATCCCGACAGTATAGTATAGACAGTAGGCCTATGCCCGGCAAGTGTAATACTTGATCCAGGATGTTGTGGAGCAGAATTCTGTCAGATGTGACCACAACAGTCTGATTTCCCATGATTTCTCATTTCATCCATTTAATTTTCCTGACCAGGCATTAGCCGGGAGCAGCCTCAGCCAGCCCAAGCTAAGTTAGCATTGCTCTTATCCCTGCTTTCCTCTTCTCCCTAATGGGGTGGTCTGCAGTGGTGCATCCAGCTGATCTGGCTTGGTTGTCGAAAGATGATCATCTCAAGGTCTGCTGCTCTTTGATTTGAACCCCACGTTTCCTTTCCCAGGGCCTGCTAGCATATTTCTGTCATAGGTGGATTATTTCAGCAATAAAGCCAAAAAATAACAGCTTAAAACAACAAATGTAGGGAAGTTTGAAAGAGCTGCAGCATTTGCATGTGCTGCTGTTATCATACATGTCATACATGCTGTTAAACATGCTTGTCCAGAGAAGGCAGCTGATTCGAACATATTAATAACATTACATATTCTGGAATGTCATGTTATTAAAATCTCATTTCTTAAAGACAGTTTAGTGCAGGGAATGTTGCCTCTCTTCACATGATCTGCTGTATAACCGTTAAGCGGCTGGTGCTTTGATTGTCCAGTCACTGCAGTCATCTTAGCGTTTTAGATTTGCCCATTTTAAACTGATAGAGTGCTCCATCTCCTCTATGAATGGAGGAAATGGAGGAAAGGAGGGAATAATGATGATGACATTCTTCCCAGCTTTTTTTGAGCCCCAATTACCCACTAATGCGTGATAAAAGCAGAAAAATGGACAGTCGTTATGTGCAGGCCCTTCCACAATGGCAAAATCATTCTTTCCCAGCCTCCCGTTCTTTGGATGGGAATAATCATGTTTTGTCCCAAACACCTGCGCTTCAGTTGCCCTGACCTGCTGCCCAAATGAGTGCAATTAATGACAATTACCCTCCAGGTGTCACAACATAGACATGTACTGATAGGGACCTATCTGGAGGGAGCACGCGCTTGTCCTCCAAGTAAATATGTAATGATAACAGCTGTAACACAGTGGGGTGGAGGGGGGCACAATTGCTACCAGTGCAATCTATTTGTGTTTGCCTCAGCTCAGCACCACATTAACCAGTCCAGACAAACCAGAATGGATAGACTTGGATTCTCCCCGTGGGATAGAGGGGAGTCGACTGGAGGTGTTGGAATTCCTGATCAGATGAAGATCAAGGCAGATGTGGTCTAGATTGTGTTTGTGCATCAGATTTGTGTGCTGGTGATCAAACATCATTTGTTAGGATTGGTGGGCTCCAAATTAAAGGGTATTTACGGATTTGTTTTCACCTCCATTCCTGTGGATGGTAACTACATTTTATAGTCACCAAGTTAATGGTTGAGATATGAGAATACGGCATCATTACTAAAATAGTCAGAAAAAGCAAGAAATGAGTGGTCAGACAACGGATCTCGGTTGAAACAAACCTTCAGGTTTGCCACCATCAATAAAAGAGAAAACAAAGGCAAATTGTAAAATTATTGCCAAAACTGCTGGTTGTAAATATCCTTTGAGAATACAGACTGATTCATCTTTCACCTTTTGCTGCACAAAGAGTGATTCTGACTAATGTTTCATATTCACTTGTGGTTTTATTCTATAGTAAGGGTACATGAATTATCATGAATTTATACATGACTTCATGCATGAAAAAGCATAAAATTCATTCATCTAGCACTTAATGAACAATCAGAATGTATATGTATCTGATGTTTGACAATGCAAGAACAATATGTTAGTTAATGTAACAACTAAAGTATTTCAATCATCATGATTTTTAAGTTATGAATGATGTCATAGGTAAGTCTGCAATCAAAGGGACAGGACAAAGAAAACTGACCAGTCGCAGCAGTGCACATGTGTTCCGTTGAATTCACAAGTATTGTAATCATGACTATCTAAGCATTACTTCTTCATGACTCCATCATTCTTGTGGCCTTTTAAATAAAGTCAGCTGTTTGCTCTATTTAGGCATTATATGTAGGGAAAAATACAAACAAATTAAATCCTAATTTTGGGCTCCTTTTAAATGACCAGTTATTTGGTCAGGGAAGGAAAACTTGGATATGCATGAGCAACATGATTACAACTCAACAGAACACATAAGCACTGCTGTCACTGTCATTGTTTGCCCTGTCTGTTTAGCTGCAGACTAACCTATGAAGAAGACATGAACATTATTAAGTCAGAAATACCTTAGTTGTTGCATGAATTAACATATGAATTAATGCTTTTTCATACATTATGTCATGTATGAATTCATGATGATTCATTACCATAAAGTGTTACCAGTGATTTTAATTATCTGGGATAGTGTCAGTTCTTGCTCTTTGGACTTGTTGGCATGTTCCCAGATCTTAGCAATCACTTTATCATAACTGATAGAAATAGTAGCAAAAATAAGACCCAGTTTGAAATAAACTGTAATAATGCTTTCCCAACCATGAAAGTTTTATTAATATTAATGGATGTTTAGGATTAGACAAAAATGCAAAGTGTTAAAACTTAACACCTGTATGTAGAAACATTGAAGAACAATTGCTTTTTGTTCTTTGAACACTTCGGAATCAAATATGAACCTGATACTGTGTGTGTGTGTGTTCTGTAAATGGTAGCTGCTGTATAAGCTCAGGCTTTAAGCCAATTTCCCTACCTGAAGAGAGATTTCTCAGGTGCAGAAGTCAACTTTAACCCCCCTCCTCCAGTGGGTTCACCGTCCTTTCCCTCTGAACCTGCATTAGCATAAAGGCATTAAAATGTGAATAGGAATTAATTTGGACTTTCCCCTCCATAGGAATTAATGGAAGTTTGTTCTGCCCGCACCCCTCAGACGGCTTGCGCTCCTCCACAGTCCATAAATATTAATATTAATACGGCATCGCATTTAAAGGTAGCGCTTGGCTGAAGCCATATACAGAATATTATTAGAGATCACGATACGTTTCTCATGAGAAGTACAGCTGAGTGAATGCATTGCCTTGCCGTTGTGATCTGTAAAATCCAATCTTCATACAGCACAAAAAGTTATTTTCAGAGAGACGGAAGATTAGCAGGGCCGAATGGCTGCTGTCTAAAGCCATTAGGCAGGTGGGGATTTTTCTTTCTACGCTGAGTTGAGAGAGAAGGGCCCACATCTTCTGCTCTATCAAGGTACTGATTCACAGTCACACCACTGTAGCGCTATTATCATGCCCGAGCAGATCATCTCGGCAGATAACTATTATCACCGTCTCACCGCATCGCTCCAGTCTACTCACCCGCATAATACAGACCACAGAAGTTTTTGACACTCTTCCAAATCACTATATTCACCTTCTTTCTTTTCTTGCATGGTCTTTGTCACTTCCCTGTGTGTGCTGTGTGTGGTTGTATCAGACATCTTCAATAGTAGTGAGGTTGCTGCAAAGCTGGGGCACCCAAACCCCGGCTTGTATAATGCATTTATGAATCATCTACGGAAAGGGAAGTTAATAAATATTCATTTTTTTAAAGGGCCAGTAAATAAAAAATAAAAATAAATGTTTTTTTTCTGAGTTTTGAATATATTGGCAGAAGAAGTGTCTTCTCCAATATAATGGAAGTAGATGCAGGAGCGTGTCCAGACTTTTTTGAGTGGCCCAAGTGGGGCACTGACTCATGTAGGGGTGGCCTGCATATGCATGCAAACATGTCAGAATAGAATTAATTTACTATTTGTAATATGTACTCTAATTAGTAATCTTACACTTATATTACTGTTTAAATCTTCTACCAAACAAAATATACAAATATACAGATATAATGCAAAACTTCCATACTTTATTCTTTATGTCCTCAAAAAGAAATTGTACCTCCATTATGCCTCTTTCCTCAGGCTGTGAGAGGAATTCCACCATGAAAAAATGTTTTATTTTTATCATTTAGTTATTATTTAATTGCCTATTTGCTATATGTACATATGTAGTGTTTTGTGTATGGTTTTTGTTTTTGTGGGTAGTATAAGGGGAACTACAACTAACATCTCATTATAAAACTCTGTTTTATAAAATGATCAATAAAAAAATAAAAGTAGGCTACATAAAAAAGAAAATAATGTACATTCAAAAATACTTGTCTACTACTAGAATCTACTGGAACTACTTCTTTTAACTAGAAAGAAAGTAGTTCCTACATGGAAACTGCTCACAACAAGGTCTGTGGATTATCTCGGGTAACCGGGCCATGATTTCTGGAAAGAGAAATTGCTGTTGAGTTTTTCACAAGTATTTTTTGGCGCTTTGAGCACCACAAGCTAAATAATATTTAGTCTGATTACATAGGAGAGAAGGCAGACATTTATATGACTAATATCTCAAAACTCTACAACTCACACCAAAACAATCTTGATGGATAAATAGTACTACAAGCCAGAGCTAAAATATGTATTTTTGATTTTGGGGTGAACCGTGCCTTTAATATGCAGTAGTCCTAGCACATAATTTCACCCCCTTTTTGTTCACCTCTTTCTCTGCCTGTCTGATTGTTGCATCATTTTGTGAATATACTACTGTTATTGTTTTGGTCCAATCTCTGTCGAGTTGTCTGACACAAAGAGGAGGGGGGTTGTGTCAAAATATTCAGCAGGTCCTCTCCTCTCCTCCATCTTCCTGTTTGAGGAGTGCTGATCCTGACAGGTTACAGTGGGCAAGGTGAGACACGTTAGTGGTGAGCCCAGTGAAGGAGGGAGGATAGAGCCGGCTTCAAAGTCCCAGTGTGTGGGTGAAAGCTGCATGCTGCCACCCCGGCAAGCTCAGTCAACAGTACCCGCCTTTAATCTTTGCTCTGTAATCTTTACTCCTCTCACATTTAGTCAATACACTCTCACTTTGTTCTTGGAGGAAGTAGGGTGTGAGGCTGGGAATGTATAATGTAAAAGAAAAGAAAAGCACAACACAATACACAAATCAATTGCCAGGGGTAAAGTGGGTATGGCCAGCTTGACGTAAGGTCAATACCATTTACATGCTGAATGATAATAGGCCCATGCATGTTTCTTTTAAATGCTAAGCGTTGTGACATGGTGATAATTCTGTTGACAAGAGCACAACGCAAGTACTTACAAGACTACACAGACAGAGCCATGAGGATATAGGCAATTCAGAGTCCCTTCATTTAAATGCAACAGGCTGAAGAATCTGTCTATCCTGTTGGTAAACCAAAATCAGTGTGCTGCTGACTGAGATCTAAATCCAGAGGGTATAATGTGATATGCACTGTATATTTGTCATGGCTGTTTGTTGTATTTACAACGTTTGTGAAAAGTGTCATTTGTGCACTGTATGTTTAATCTGTGTGTAATCTCTTGAACGGAGCTGCCCAAGGAGGCAAAATTAATTTCAGTGTATACTGAGTGTAAAGTTATATCATACCATTTTATATCATATGGTATTGCATTGTATTGTATTGTACAGTGTCATATTGTATTGTGTCGTACAGTAATGTATCAGTATTGTATGATATTAGTGCTGTGCAATAAATCAGTATTATATCGATATTGCGATCACCTTAGATTTTGGCTATCATTATATCATGATATGGCGTAAGTGTTGTCTTTCCCTGGTTAAAAGTTGCATTGCAATAAAGTGATGTAATTTTCTTAACTTAACAGACTGTTCTAGCTGTTGTATTAGTTGCCTTTACCCACTTACTTTGACTACATTGTTTGATCAAAAATATCATGATATTTGATTTTGAACATATTACCTGACCCTTATGTACAGCAAGGCATCATCTATTATAAGATCATCATATTTTTGCATTTTATAGTATATTATTTTAGAGAAAATGCTTATATCATGATATATATTGTGTATCGTGGCATGGCCTAAAAATATCAAGATGCTATTTATAAGACGTATGGTATAGTATGGTATTGTGCTGTACTAACAGAACTGAGCAGCCAGCACAAAATTTAAAGGAACAAAAGTACTATGAGATCTCATTCACCATATTATAAATGCAAATTAAATATTCCTGTATATTATTATGCTTAGCAATTAAAAATGTCAACAATCATTTATATAGCAGCTGATGTTAATGTAAACCCATCAATAATTATTTTTAACAAAACATCAGCGAACAGCCTTAATCCCTACTCCCAGCCTGTGTTGTGGAGGCGTGCATGTTGAGGTAAGCTCTGTGAGCTGGGGGTTATATTTGTGCATCAGGTCATTCCTGTAGCGGGCTGGTCCAGGTCGGCCCACTCCCCTCTGAGAGCCCTCTCATCAAGCCAGCCTCTCCTCTGCCGCCCTCTTCCCCACAATCCCCATAAACTCTCATAATTGCCACATTAAACTTGAGTTTATTATTTTTCTCCAGGTGCAGGTGTGCAGATGATATGAGCCCCAGGTTGCATTTACATACAAATTGAAGGTTTTTATTAATCAGGCAGGCAGCAGGAATCAAACGGCAACACTCCATCAGCCCTTTAAATACATTTGGTGACATTTTTACCCGGCATTAGCATGATAGGGCAAGCGGAGTATAATGTACCAATGATTGCTTTTCCATTGAAAGCACAAACGGTTTCATTTTTCCTGTCATCTCAAATAAGTGTTAAAGAGGGTTTGGAGGCTATTGTGCGAGTGCCGTATGCTGGGGACTTGGGACCGCTGATGGCCATATTAAATAACCATTAGTGCCTGAGCTTAGATCATTGTGGCATCCGCCTCCTCTGAATTTATCCTGTGATTTCAAATGAAGGCAAGCTGTGCCAGCTTTCATAAAGTGCTCCAGCCCTCTCCATTTTTCCTCAAACTAAATGCATTACAACGGTAATTTTGTGACTGTTAAGATAACTAGCGTTAACAAGCACTTAATTAAAATGTACAATAAATAGCCGTCTGCAGCCTTATCTCCCCTCCAGAGCGACGCTGGTAGGAGGCTCCAATGCTCAGGCCGGCTGTTCCCCAGCTCGTTTGCAGATTAATTGCTTTTCTGTCTGGCGAAGCCTGCCTCTTCTGCAGCCAGATCGTAAATAGCCAGATAGGGAGTTTATCAATCAGGGCTCTCTACCTCACTGATCTCCCCCACACAGCCCTGTCTGTCTGACTGTCTGTCTGTATGTACAGCTCCAGCTATCAAACAGACTCCCCATAAATAAACTTCCAGAAGCTTCTGTTATACTAAATCTTCAATTAGCAGATGGCTTTTATTTTCCGTGTGGTTGCATGTGAATATTCATATTAGTGTACAGTATGTCTCTTTATATGTTACAGTTTTTACTTATGCACACGTGATTAAGCATGTACTTTTTCTGTCCGTCTTCGCTCTGTATAGAGACTTTATATACAGCGTGGTTATTTGCGTTAGCAATGTAACAAATGGAACTTTGTTGATGCAGGACTTATGTTTTTGTAACCTTTACTGACACCATATTTATGTCTGTCTGTCTACAAGCTTATACCTATTTTACGGCAGTGCATTTTGCACCCGTTTATGTGTATACTGGGTGCGTACAAATGGGCCTTGAGTGTATCGCCGAGGTTAATCAAACACAAGCCGCACATAAAAGTAGCCAGGGGTTGTGTGAGACAGGACAGAAGCGAACAGAGAGTATTTACAGTAATAAAAGTTAACAGCGGTCAGCCCCTTGGGATCGCATTACCCCTCAGACATGTGGCTGCAGCTTTCTCCTCACAGCTTTATGGACTCAGGCCCTCGGTAAGCAACCTGCAAAAGCCCTTGTTTTTCAAAGGGGAGAAAAGAAAACATGTAAAAGCAAACTCGCCCGCTCGTAGCCTGCTGCCTGCCCTCCTCCCACACTGTAGCCCCCCTCTCCTCTGCTGGTGTCCCACCCTTAACCTCTGGATGATAAATCTGCCCACAGAAGCTGTGAGGAGGAAGATCCCCAGGCTGGAGGACCCCCATGTGTCCTCCATGACACATCCTGTTTGTGTAGTCAGGGCTTCAACCAGTGATCTTTACACTCATAATTCACAGAACAACAACACTTGCCCACTTACTATTTTTATAACTGTGAATTTTAGTACAGTGAGGGTTAGCTGTGTCCACAAGGGACACATTTTTTACATTTAAGAGCGCAAACCCTGCTAATCTATCAATTTAAACGAAACAGAAGTTAAAAAATAACACAAAATAAGTGCTTCATAAACAGTGAGCCATAGAGGTAATTTCAATATTGCAAGGAGCTGCAAAGCTTTCATTACCATATTTATTTGCTGTTGTCTATTTGGAGAGTTACCCTGCAGTTACCCTGACATCAGCCCACTGTAAATTAGTAAAGTTATTTTAAAGTATGATTTGCTATGCAGCTCGAGTCTGGTGAATAAACACTGATTTTCTAGGCAGGTTTAAACAAACATGTCCGTGTGCTTGTCACATAGATTTCCCACAATGGGAAGGGTAATTGTTGTGTTTCCACAGTTTCTCTTCAATCTTGACTGACTGAAGGAAATTGGAAATGATGATTGTGTAGTGGCTGAAACTCTGTTTTGACAGTGTAACACCCTGTCAAGGGCCTGTGGGGGCTTTCAGGGCTCTCTGTTCATATTTTATAGTGCGAAGAGACTGTCAAATCTGTAAGAGCCAGTTATGCTAACAGCTGAATTAGTAGCCACGCAAATGTTCCCGCTGTATCCCGGTGGTACCCTGTTAAGGGAGAGTGGCGACGTTCATGGTGGTCTGAAGGCATGTGGGGCTGTCTGGCAGGCACATTAGGAGAGCAGCCATTTGACAGTGATGCTACAGTTATCAGACCCACTTTAGCCACTGTGATTTATAACGTGAGAACATGCTGAATGTAGTTCTATGCAAGGTAGGGGGTGGGTGGGAGCCAGCTTGAAGGAGGGGGGAAAGTATATGGATCTGTCAGTTTTGACTTGTGGGATGGAGGCATTTCAGCAGGAGAAAAAGAAGGAGGACAACACGGAAGCTGTGATCAGAGAGAGCGGGGTGTCCTGCGCCCTCCACCTTGCCTGTCGTAAATCAGCTTGTAAAGGCCTCTCTGCCCTTTGGCCCACACTCCTGTCTGTCCTAACCTCTGTCGCTCACAAAAGACCCAAGTCCTGACATAATATCTGAATGTTTGTAGAGATAGACGCTAACATTTATAAGCACTGGCCCTACGGACCACTAAGCCTCAAAATTTGGCGGGCTAAGTACATTTTTAGTGGCCCAAATGTAAACTCATGTAAAACCAAAACAGAAAAGCTAATTTAATTGAATGTAACAGTCTTCCTCAACTGTGTCACTTGTGCTGTCCATGTTTTCCATGAAATGTGATATGGTGTTTCCGATGAAAAATGAGCTGGACTTCTCGGCTAGCTGAGGAAACTGGCAGCACAAGCTGCAGAACATTATGTCCTTAGATATGTCATATTTTAGCCACTTATACTCCTGCTTCCATTCACTCCTAAATTTCTATTGCTGTTTCATTTTTTTTCATAGTCTGCCTTTTTTATTTCTGGTTCTTCTGTAAGGATTGTCATAGCAGTTCAGGTAGGCTTGGTAAACCCATACTTCAGTAGCCCTGACTTATCAGTAGATAGCTAGCAGTAGCTAATACCGTTTGCAGAGGCGTGTCCAGACTTTTTTTTAGTAGGGTGGCCTAAGTGGGAGACCAACTTATGCAGGGGTAGTGTCATACATATATCAGAATAGCATTAATTTACCATTTCATTTACCATTTTTATAATTACTAACATTACAGTGTCTTACGTTTAAAACATTTATTCAGACGATAAATAGTCCTCCCAATCAAAACACAACAGAGTGGCACCATACAAATATAATATAAAGGTTCCATACTCTTCTTAAAAAGAAATTGTACCTTTATTTTACCTCTTTCCTCAGGCTATAAAACACCTAAATTCATCTTCAGCATTCTACCATGAAAAATAATTATATTTTTATGATTTATAATTTAATCACGATCATCATCAGTTTTTTGGGTGTGGTTTTTGTTTTATGAGCATAGCATAATAATAGTAATAGGTAATAGTAATAATAATAATAATAATAATAGGGAAATACAATTAACATCTCAATATAAAATGATGCATAAAGTGAATTAACCATGTAAAAATTAAAAATATGCTATATGCAAAAATAAATAAATAAACAAACAAAACGACAACAACAAAAATAGATAAATACAGTTGGTTCAGGAGCAAATCATACTTGAAGATAATGGGATTGTGTTTGAGGTGGCCAGTCAGATTTCTGGGGTGGACAGTGGCCCCAGGGGCCCCTCCCCTGGACCACACCCCTGTTTGTTCTCTATTTTTGTGGAATGTTAAACTAAAGGCGAGAAGGATTAATAATGTTTGTGGAACTCTAACGCTATATTGGCAAAAGCTCGCAGTTATGTTAGTTAGTTGTTGGCTATAAGGGGACACCTAAATGGGATATTTGGTGGCCACAGAGTAAGTTTTTGCCATCAGGCCAAACCCTGCTTTGTAATGTATTTTCTGAGGTTTTTATCTGGAGTTGTTCCCACTGTTATCCTGTAAAACATGCTCTAAATAAGTTCCCCCTGACCTGATTTCAACTTTATCAACATGTAAGAAAAGTGCTGTTGGAAAAAGGTATTCACCTAAGGTATTCATTTCCAAACAGCGAGGATACAGTACATGCTGCCTTGATTGGCCTATTCCATCCCTGCTTATCGTGACCCTCTGTTGTGACAGCCACAGCAGATACAATCAATACATATATCAACAGAGGCCTAAGTGGGTCAACAGAGGAAGATAACACATCTTTCAGTGAGCTGCAGTGGCCACAGGAGAGTTTAAGGAAAACAAAGGGCTATTGAAATGGATTTTGCTCAACTTTTTCTTGTTATTGTTCAGAGGCGAGGGGAGGAAATTAAGTTATGAATGGAAGTTGCATTTCAGTATACACAGACAACCACACACAGACTCATACATCCATATCTGCCATGCCTCGGAGTGAGTCACCTGTCACTTTGCAGGTGCTGGCTATGCATGATTTGTGTGGTCAGGCTCCTGTATAAATCCCCCATGGTCTCCAGCGACAGTAATTCAACACAGCGTATATTTTCCATAAATAATTTGCTGCTCATTGATTTCCAATGTGGGAAGAGAAGTATGCCAGATCCACCTCAAGGGGCTGTGGATGTATCTGCTGCTCACTTTTGTGGTCAGAGTTGTGACAGCTAGAGCCCATATGTTGTGATCAAAAGATCCAAATTTATTGTCCTTTGGAGGCACACTTATCTGGAGTGGGGACATCAAACACAGTTTGTTGCACAGTGGGGCCACCAGCTGTGTTTGTTGGGGATATTTTTTGTGCTTAGGGACTGACTATATCAGGATAAACAAGAAAACATGGTTAAAGTTGCTCGTTATGTTTGGATTATAGAATCACATGATGTGAGACAGATTGCCGACTCAGGGTGGCTCCAGACTTCAATGGTACTGACTTCACTGTTAAAATAGATTTGTCAGTGAAAGTTATACTATATTATAGTATATTTATATTTATACAGTATATTTTGATTCTGGATAAATGTTAGTGCCAGTGAAGCTGACAATCAAACACAAAACTGCAAGGAACTACAATAAAATGAAGAGATAAAATACAGTTCAGGAAGGCCATGCACAGTGTACTGTTGTACTATGAAGCAGGAAGGGGCCCTACTGGTCCTATTGCTGCAATCTTATTAATGTAGACACACATCTACAAAGGATTTAGGGCACATGGAGATGTCACTATTATGCTCCAACCATACGGTCTGTGGCTTCGATCGAAGTGCTTGTCAGGTGGTCAAACTGTCTGAAATCCTCAACACCTGACAAGGAATTGGGCGGGCCGCTCCAGTTGCTGTGACTTTCCAAAACTGACAATCCAATACTTGAAGCACAGCAAGAGGCTCTCTTTTTAATTCTTTATACTACACTTTCTGGCACTTGTCATACGTGAAACCAAGTGAAGCCCATTTTATACAGCCTGTTCAAGGTGGGAAAGTTACTCCCCTATTCCGCCTGGCCATTCTGTATCAAACTCATCAACACAGAATGAGGGGAATTGTTGTTCCACAGTTAAATTGTCTGCAGAGGCCAGAGTTAGTAGCAGAGTCGAATTGTAGTCTGTGTAAAAAGGCGTTTTGATGACGTGTTTGTGTGAGATCCACTACTGGGGTCTTAAAAAGCAGCGTAAAAGCAGCTAGCATCAGTTAGCAGCTAATTCAAATAAGAAGAGACTTGCAGCTAACTTGCAGCAACCAAAAACTACAAGAAACAACAACAAAAAAAAGACTGGCCACCAGCAAAATTTAGAGGAAAAGGTGCTGAGCCATAGACGTAGGCTATGGCGCACATTTTATTTGACAAAATATTAAAAACTTTCCTTTTATTTGGTGCATAGGCTACACATTTTTACAGCTGGAGAAAGTAAGAATCATTTTAGACCTATGGAAATTAAAATGGCTCAAAAAACAACGTTCATTTCAATATAATTTTTTATCAAAGGTACAGAGAGCCACTGGGGAGGCCCAGAAGAGCAGTGTGAGCAGCAGGTTACAGACCCCTGCCCTCAACACAGACACTGGTGTGTTTCACATCACATTTCTTTTACTTCTGGAACACCAGCATGCTATCTAAAATCATACACTGGAGCAACATTATGCTCAGTCTGATGTTCTACAAACTAAGTCTTTTTGACCATGCACCAGTTTTACTTTTCTTTTTTCATTCCCTTCTCTGACACTTTTCAGCTTCAGAAATGGTGAAACAGTGTCCCAATATGTGCTATAATGACAGTGCTGTTTGTCAAATGGCATTCTGTGTAATTTATATATTTGTTGTTTATATATTTGTTGTTTTTATTTTTGTAATTACAGCTCAGTTACAGCTTATCAGCTCTAGTGGGTCCAGTGGACCTTGATGACCCATAAGACCACACTCGTTAACTGCCACAAAAAGATGAAGCCCCCTCCTGTCCAAGCAGAGGGGGGCCTATAAGTCTGCCGCTTTTGTTAGGTGATTTTGTGTGGCCATTTTGTTGCAGTGTCACCTATGACTGATCAAGTTGTTGATTGGGGTGTTTGCTGGCAGCTCAGAGAGGGAAGGCAGGAATTGATGAGGTTTAATTGGTCTGTCTCCTGTCAGCTGTCATTAGTTCCTCATTTAACACTATCTGATGGTGTGAGTCTATTGCACCTACAGGGGCTTGAATGTGTGTGTGGGAGAGAGCGAGAACCACAGAGAGACATTATATGTGAGTGTGTGAAACAACTGATGTATGTGTGCCTGTGAGAGATAGCTAGACTGTATGTGTGTGCGTGCGCATGGTGTTATTGAATCCAAGTGTTATCTCTGCTCACCTTTGGGTGTGGTGGTGATTTCTTTGGTGATCAATAGGGAGAAATCCCACCAGAACGAAGTATACTCATTTCACCCTTTTTCCACTAAGGACCCATTTTCAAACTGTATTTCCCAACACACTGGTGGCCTGTATGGCCTGTAAGTATGGTATACTTTTGTATACCACACAAAACAATGGGCTTCATGCAAGAGCATTTTCGTCTTATTATCTTAAATTTCTCTTACTTTTCTTTGTACGAAGGGCTCATACAAACATGCCACGTCAGATTCAACAAATGCTCGTTACTTCAGATAATTGTATAAATTACCTGCCTGTACCGATTGGAGTGTACGTACATGAGACTTGTAAATTCACGTAGTTAATGCCCCAGTAATACCACATAGGGCTGTGCTTCCTCATATGTCAGGAAGCGTTCATTCATGAAAATAGCACCAGAGAGAAAAAAGAAGAACTTTACAAGTTTGGAGTTTGACGTCCTGCTTTCAGAGATCCATAAAGGAAAATTCATCATGAGCAGTGGAATTAAAAGACTGCTAAAGCAAAGAAATTGGAAAAGTGAATGCTGTAATGCTGTCTGACAGGGTTGGGCTGTCACTGAAATTAAAAAAAAAGTCTCAATATGAAAATAACTACAGGAAAAAAGAACGACTCGCCACAGCCACACTAAGGGGCGATCGATAACAGCAGCAGGAGGAGAGCACTAAGGGGAAGTTTTCATCACAGAGATAGAAGACAGAATAAGTGTGGATGTTCGGACAGGAACTTCATAAGCCCAGTGTGCAGTGTGCAGATATATGGCCAATACACCAGACACCAGGTAATAATAAATCGCTGAATGAATGATGACTGGCTTTATTTGTAAATATGTAAATTTACGTACATCAGTGAAGCTGAGGTGGAGCAGATGAACAGTTTTAGATTTCTGGGAATAGTTATCACAGAGAAGGACATCATACATATGCACCCTGGTAAGGAAGGCCCAGAAATGGCTGTATTTCTTGAGGAAACTCAAGAAGGCAAACTTCCTGTGCTATTTCCATGTCAACATTATCAAACATCAAGCATCCTGACAGGAAACATCACAAAGTGGCTTTGGATGTGCACAGCTTAGGACAGGAGGACTCTACAGCAGGGCATTAAAACAGCCCAGAACATCATTGGTACCCATCTACTGAGCATCGGTGATATCAGGAGAGAATGTGCCTGTGCAGAGCCCAGATGATATTAAAAGACCATACCCAGCCCAGCCACAGCCTGTTTTCCATGCTGCCATCAGGCAGGAGATGCAGAAGTATCTGCTGTCGCACCACCAGATTGAAGAGCACCTTGTACCCTCGAAACATGTCATAACATTTCAGACCTTCCACTGGTAGATTAATCTGTAGTTATAAAGCTACAGATATTCAGATTCTAAACAAACATCTAAGAAACCTGTAAAAGTATTCTTAAAATACAAACTCAGGTGTTGAATTTAAACATTCAACAAGTGTTGGCTTTTTTAAAGGTAAATATAAACTCAATATGAGAACAATATTTCCCTCTCTATGAGAGAAGTATTTAAACTCCCAGAAGAGTTCTGTTTCAACTCTTGGACAGAGTTAAAAGATCACCTTTCAGAAAAGATGAACTCATGGGGTTGTTTTACCTCTCGGCTAAAGTCTATTATGATTGTAAAAGAGTTTGTTCCAGAGACCAGAATTTCCTGTCCACTTAAAGCTGATGAGTGCTTGAAAGATCATGTTCTCTCCTGTCTGCTTTGAAAATTTTTCCATCAGAGACTGAAGTTGTTTGAGCACATTTAACATTCTATGCAATTTTCTTCTAAGAGATCAGACTAAGAGTATAATTACAATAATTAATGATTATCATCGTTGCCATCTTTATCTCGCATCGTTGTTATATGACTAAGATACTGTCAAAACCACTTTGTAACGATGATGCCATACTGTTAGTGCAAATTAGGATGTGGGGATACCCATACCTCCCATCATGCCTCGCCCTATGAGTGACAGCTGTTAAGACGCCTTCGACATGGTAGTGAGAATTGGTGTGGACGTGGCGGCGAGCTGTGGAATTCTCCGCTGCTGCTCGCTGATAGCTCTCCGAGGGCTTGGGTGTCACTCCGGTGACGGCCTAAGAGCCATTAATTTTAGCCTCCGGAGTGGCTGTCGTAACAAGATCCCACAACCCCCCTTCCTCGCAGCAAGGCTCCTAAATATACATTTATTTTCAGAGGGAGTCCCCCTCGTCAGGATATGATGGATGTCACTAATCAGATGGCGTGCAAGTGTATGTCCACAGTCAGGCCCCTCTACGTTAGTTGAGTGGCTGGTGTAAATCTCCGCAAGGGCGCTTTGTTGGGGTCTTGTCTTTGGTAAGGATCTCAGAGATATGATACCCTGTGCTGTTGCTGCCTGAGTGGGTCTATCTTAAGACTCCACATGGAGGTCTGGCATTCAACTAAGTCTCTACGGGTTTGGGGGTAGGCAGCAGGAGGGCTGCCTGTGGCTTATAGTTACTCCAAGAAACACTCACCATGTGCCCCTCATCTATTCTTGCCTCTGGATGGCGTAGACCCTCGCATATATCTAGATAAGCAGTCATCTTGCTTGGCTTTGACGTTGGTGCAAAAATTACACACGTCATTGCTGCTGACTGGGGATAGCCTTCATTACGATATCCCCAGATACAGTTACCAGAGCAAATTGGATATGTCTGCTTGTGAATCCTTACTTACTTATGGATTTCCGTATGTGGACATGCCCATAAGTGTCAGATACACAGTACAGAGAGCCTTACAGTCCTTGCCTTTCTAAAACACAGATACCCTTTGACAGGTTGCTTCCTCCTGTGACTGAGTGCTGGGTGCTGGATGCTGGATGGGTGGGGGAATAAGCAGGGCTGCTGCTCTCAGGCTCTGCAGGGGTAGATCCTGGCAGCTCCTGGGGCACGGCAGATGGTTGAGGGGCAGGATGGGGCTTCCTGGCCTGGCTGTCATTGACCTGGGGTGGAGAAGAAGAAGAAGAAGAAGAAGAGTGCTGCAAGACCATGCACTGACATATCCATCTTTTCCCTCCATCCTCTAGACAGTCACATAGACACCACACATCGCAAGGCAACTATAGCCACTAAAGGCGGGTTCACACCTATAGGTTGGGTCCCTGAAACATGAAAGTGATGGAAATATTGTTCACTTATGTGGTTTGTGGATAAAAAAGACAACAAATGGTCCAATTTCTACCTTGATATTGTGCATCATGGAGCCATGGCAGATTCTGTTCATGTTAGTGTTGATTTTGTGCGCATATCAGCAGACTTTTTTTGGACCAAACATTTGAACATCTCATAAGAGGGCAGAAGTGAAATGATCATTTTCCATGTTGTCCTGAGCTCAGGTTTGCTTGTCCCCTGACAGTCAAAAGCGGGCCAAGACCATCTCTTCGAGGTGGACCAGAGAGTGTTTGTTTGGTCCAGAGTTCGAATCCAGTGTTCACACCAATCCAAACAAACCGCACAAAACACTTCGAGGTTCACTTCAACCGGACTAAACTGTGCTGATCTGAACGCACCCTAACGTAAAGACAGCACCAGCACTGCAATAGTGTTGGTGCTGAAATTACCCAAATGGATTTGTATCATAATAGCTTCAATTAGAGCGTTTCCCACTTTCACTTTAAGACTCCTAGATTTCATAAACAATACAGGAACAATGTGACAACAGTGTTCCAGGCCAAGGCCCCATTTTCACCTCCTATCTCCTCCAGCTCTGCTCTGAGATGCAGCATTAAAGCCTTAGATGGAGGGAGAAAAAGAATAGAGAGGAGAGAGGGAGATAGAGGAGGGGGTAGGTGGTGTTGTTTAAGTGAAGAGCGTGGCGTGTCCTGGAGGATCTAATAAGCAGGTTGAAGCCTGATAAGGATAAGCTGTCCCTCTGGCTCTAGGGAGCCTTGTTTTCACCCCCCCTCCCCCTTCTGCCCTCCTTCCCCTCCACTTTTCAAGATGTACTCCTCTGAAAACAAGGGGAGCAAAGAGTAATCAAGGGAGAGAAACAGATGGAGTAAAGAAAAGGTGGGACATGGTGGGTGAAAAAGAGAGTGAAAAGAAGTTTGGGGTCAAAAGGCAACAAAGGAGAAGGAGTAAAGATGGAGTGTGTGAGGAGAAGGAATGAGAGGACAACAGGAATATAAGTGGTGAGATAAAGAGACACAGGGAGGAAAGAGAAGAAGGATGGGGAATAAAAAAGAGGGATAGAGGATTACAGGGGAAGAGAGGAAAGAGGGTGAAGATCCTAAAGGAAACATAAAAAGAAAAGGCCAAAGGAACAGACGAGAAGAGAAGAGACAAACTATGGGGATGGAAAAGAAAGGAGCAGAGAGGAGAGATGAGAAAGGAAGAGAGGAAGTTGACAGAGAGCTTATAAATGGGCTGAAAGGGACCTGCTGGTGTGTCAGAGCTTTAGATCCCACCCCCTCCCCTGGGGAAAAAGGAGAGAAAGGAGAGAGGAGAGACATTGACCTTGCATTATTTATGCTTAGCGCTATTGGCCCAGGCAGACGCTGCTTCCCATTGTGTCTTCATAATGAGGGACCACTATGAAGCTAAGGAAGAGGAAACACAACGAGGAGGGCAGGCTGTGTTGTTTGTAGTGTGTCTAAGTGTGTGTGTGTGTGTGTGAAGGTGGGAGGTCACTACAGTGATCAGGGATCAGGGCCACAAGAAAACACCTTGTATGTGGTGGTCAGGTAAAACACGCACACACACATAGATATGTGTGTTCTGTGTGGTGATACAGGCCTGTGTCTGTAAGGTGTTGCAGTGTGTGTGAATATGAGCGGAAGGGGAGAGCAGAAAGGGTCAGCTGTTATTTCCTGAGCTCCACCCTCATTTTCTTATAACCGCCACAGGCCAGCGAAGGTGAAGAGAGGACAGTGTTCATCTGTATTCTGTTCTTTGTGGTCCACTGTCCTTATCAGAGGTAGTCTGAAGTTGATACAAGGTTTCCTAGAAATATAACAAAGCCCTGCACACTACAAATCAGCTCCGCACTAGCACAGTGCCTCAGAGTTTGGGTGATTAGGTGTCTAGGAATTTTATTCTCTTTCCAAATCTATAAAATGAGCCTAAAATGCCTATCTAAAGCCTTCCCAAAGAGAACTGAAAGCTGTTCTTGAACCATTTGTACGTCCATGGTTTTGACCTCTTTTGAAAGGCAATTTTCAATCAGCATCACTATAGATGCTACAGACAATGAATAAGTTTGAACACACTGAAGTAGAAGGTTTTGAATATGAATATTTACACATGTTCTATGCACATGTCCAGACATTTCCTACAAAAGGCCATATGGAGACAACAAAACAGCCCTACTTCAGAGTAAGTGAAGCATAAATTCATTAAAGTGCTTTTTTCTCTTGTTGGAACTATATTTTGTACATATAAAGGCACCAAAACAAGTACTAGGTAGAAAAGCAGTTCATATTAAAGGC
The DNA here is from genome assembly GCA_027495735.1 of Lutjanus campechanus. Taxonomy (NCBI): domain Eukaryota; kingdom Metazoa; phylum Chordata; class Actinopteri; order Lutjaniformes; family Lutjanidae; genus Lutjanus; species Lutjanus campechanus. The sequence goes on along the minus strand of JAJHUR010110481.1, from coordinate 10,266 downwards.
AACTCAAAGCAGACAATCTAAAGTTACATGATTTCCCTGTTCTAGCTTCAAATTACATATAAAACCCACATGCTGTTATTTTCAGGATTTCATTGGCTGTATGAAATACCAGTCATCCAAAAGGCTAGGCTCCTACTTTCAACACGCCCTCTCGCTGGCTATTGTGGGCTGAGGACAGGACATGAAAGCTCTTATTGGCTCAAGTGAGGTGTCAATCAAAAGACCAGCTTGCAGTGACCATGTTGAGACCAAGGTAGTACTTCTATCTGCATGCAAACTCCATAAAGACAGATCTTAGTGAATGATTACAACTTCTGTCAGCAGTATGCTGACCGGATTTGATTGACTGGACATTTATTAATGATATAAGATCATTTTGTCTGAATATTATCAATCAGTGGATTGATACTATTGAGTCTTCAGTGGTATTCAATGGTTTTCTGTGATTGCCTATGGGCGGGCCGTGAAAGCCTGGGGGAATACAAATTTAGAACACTGTGCATACTTTAGAGGGTCAGTTCACTCAATATTAAACTGATACAGTCCTCATTTAACTCTAATAGCATGGTGTTGCAGATAGTTTGGGTTCAATTTGTCCAGATGTTTAACTAATTTGAAGAAATAAATATAAATCTTAACTCAAGGTCCACTTCCTGGCTTTTACCACGCCTTTCAACTGCTTCTCATCGTCTTTCTGGAAACACTAGAAGATGTGTTTAAGATTTTCTTTTTTTGGTCAAACTAATTTTCAAAAGTTTTAAGCACCACAAACAAAACTCCAGTTCCATTGTCAAGTCATAAATCTCACAGAAGGATTTGAAATCCCGGAATAATAAAACCAAAACTATCTGCTTGGCTTTACCACCAGAAGTATGCGAGAAAATCTTTTTTTTTTTTTTCCATAATTGACTTTGCTTTTGTCCAAGTACTGCATATTATCTGTCCAAAACTCTTCTTCATTATACAAAAATACAACACTCACAGAGTATTAAGGCAGACAGGGAGCTTAGGTGGAAGGTTTTGAATTCACCCGTCTAACAGATCTGCAACAAATATGATACTCTGGCCTATTAAAATCCTGCATGGCACAGTTCTTAGCTCCTCCCACTTACCTTTCACCCCCGCTGTATGATGGTATTGTCAGTTTCAAATTTAATTACATACTACTCGACATACATAGTCCTTACCCTGTTATTACCCCGTCTGGGTCCACCCACTCATCATAGACCCACATCCACACCCCCCAGAGAGCTGAGAGCAACCTGCCTCCTGACGACTGGTTATGATAGTGGATGTAGCTTATGTGTAAGTGTGTTTGTGTGTGTGTGCAAGTGTGTCCCCCTCTTTCTGTTTCTCTCTGTGCCTGGGATGTGGAGATTTGTATGGCGTGTTAGTCACACCCTGTGTTATCAGCATCTCTGTGATGAGCATAAGCATAGCCTGAGGGGACTGGGGGTAGTGTCACAGATGGTACCGTGTCAGGGTCCCTGAGTGTGGTTTAGAAGATGGTGAGTAGCTCTTATCCCTCGTCTCCCAAGTCCTGTCACCTTGCGCTGCCAAGGTGCCATCTTTCCTCACGCAGGGTAAAGGCCGAGCCCATCTCACCACGTAGCTGGTGACCCATGTCGCGACTTTGTTTTTTTACCAGCCCGCCGAATATGGCAATCGATGCTTCCGAGAAACCCTGACCTAATCCTGTTATCCTTTTCCTTCAACAACCTGGAAGGGACAAGGGGCGGGATCCCAGAAGTCGGCAGCCAAGAGAGCCGTGCAGAGCCTGCCCCTATCGCAGTGAAAGCGGGCTTAGCTGAAACACAATAGGTGTGTAATTTCAGGTTTTTGTTAAGCCAAAATCCAATCACATACATGACTGCAAGATCACAGAGAAACACAACAGGAGAAGGGGCCTCGAAGGTGGAGGTGTCTCTACCTCACACAAACAAGCTCCGCACAACTGAGACGCCACTGATGACAGCCTGCTAACTAACTAACCCTCAGCAAAGAGATTAGCCCGACTCTCTGTCCTAGATCTCCACAGTGTAAGGTTGGGCTGACACCTGACCCCTCCCTATAACCTGGCAGTTTTTGGATTGGATTGAAAAGCAAATGATATCTCTGATCCTTAACTGATATCCCTATACAAATAGAATTCATACACTGTAAAAAATAATCTATTTGCTTTAACTTCAAACTAGTTACTGTCCGGGCTGCCTTAAAATTTTAAGTTGACTGAATCTTAAAAGACAAGTTGTAGTAATTTTGTAATAATGCAATCAAATTAAATTTTCAAGTCAAATAAACTTTATATTAATTCAGCTGTATTTGAAAGAACAAAAGATAAAAATTGACAGCTTAAAAACACACTAAATTGTACTATAATGGGACAGTTCAGCCCCAAACCAAAAATACATATTTTTTCCCAGCCCGTAGTATTATTTATCCAACTAGACTGTTTTGCTGTGAGCTGCTGAGTTTTAGAGATATCGGCCTTTTCTCCAATATGGTGGAACTAGATGACACTTGCCTTGCGGTGCTCAAAGAGCCAAATAAATAAATTAGTAATAAAATAAATAAAACGCTGCCTTTAAATCTTAAGTTGACTGAATTTGAAAAGAAAACTTGAGGTAATTTTGTAATGATTCAAAAGAAATAAACTTGATATTATTTCAGTTCAATAAACTTGAGACATAAAGTTGAATGAACAACTCTTGAGTCACACTGATTAACATTACAAACTGATTAGTTTTGCTTTTACATTTACTCTGTTTGAACTGTCATGGCTGCTCTTGTTGGAGCTACCTTGTGCTACTTCATGTTTCTTCATAAACTTAACTTAATGAGTTAATTGAACTCTGCACGGAACATTCATTCAACTCATCCTTTCAAGTTAATAGACTCCAAGTTAGGAGGACTCATGTTCTGAAGAGTTCTGAAAATAAATGCTAGAAATGTCAAGTTTCATTAACTTCAATAAATAGAACATGTATGTGTACTAGTGCTGTCAAAAATATCGCGTTATTAACGCGTTAACGCAAATCAATTTTAACGGCGTCATTTCTTTTATCGCGAGATGAATGTTCATTGTGCCCAAGTGAACTTGTAGTTTTTATAAGCTGTGGCCACGACGACGACTCCGCAGCCGCCACATTAATGTGTGTGCATTTCACAACACATCATGTAGTGAATGGCTGCTCCACCCTAAGGCTGGTAGGTAGTGTATTATCAAGGTATCAATTATTTTAGGCAGAAAGTGTAATTTCAGCACTATCAATAATGAACAATATTGACTGAACAAGCCACACTTGATCTTTGTTAGACTGACTGAACAGCCTCAAAGAAATTATATTTTACAATTCTTCATATTTTATTATAACGAAATTCATTAATTGGGTGCTTTTAAAGTCATGATATTAAGCTGACACGGATCACTTACTTTGTTTGCGGTCAGACGTTACAGCGTCTCCATCAAGGCTGCACGTGCGTGTCGCTGTGTTAGATGCAGTCGGCTTAATAAAGTCAGTGATCACAAATTAGAATTATATATATTACAAACAACCTTTCATTCATCTATGTTTGGATTGGATTCTTCGGGAGATTTTAGCGTCTGAAATGCATTTAGCGCATTTCATTACCGCCAGCTGATGGAGGTAAATCCGTCCGTATGCGGCATCTCTGACAATATTTAACACAGAAGTAATTTGGAAAAGTATGAATCTAGTGCATTAAGTAGTATGAAATATAACACTACACGTTGTTTTCAATAAAAAAACATTTGCACAAAGCAAGCCTATCCACTTTTCCATGTTGATAAGAGTATTAAAATGATAATTCAAGGGACATTTATCAGAGATAAAAATGTGCGATTAATGTACGATTAATCACGAGTTAACTATGACATTCATGAGATTAATCGCGATTAAATATTTTAATCGATTGACAGCACTAATGTGTACATTAAGTGAATGACACAGAAACAGTTGAGTTCACTAAATTCCTGTATAAATTTTACAGTGTAACAGACAATTGTAGAAATATTAGGAAATATTCTTTTCCAGGAGGTTGAGTGGCACCAACTCATCAGTACTCTTAACTTATCTATATAATATTGTCCTTTCATCTTGCTAATTACAACTATTATGCTAAATAAATTCCAAATGAAACAGCATGGTTTTAATCTGACCATATTCATCTCATGAACACTTCATTAGGAACTTAAAATTAATAGTATAAAGTCTATCGTCTCCTCCTGAGACAGACTCTAGCACAATTGAAGATTTGTGATAGTTTGCAGTTTTGTTTTTGCCTCTTGTTTTTGCAGATGATAAATGAAATTAATACATGCATTTAATATTTGAAATGCTGAGATGAATAATTTATGACTCCACAGCAGATTAAAAGTAAAGCAAAAAAAAAAAAAAAAAGAGTGTAAGTCAGTAATCACGAGTATACAAATTCAGGACAAGCGAAAATGAATTTTTAACTGCTCGGGCCCGTTGGTCTCTCTGTTCTAGTTTGTGTGTTGGGAGCTGTTGAATTAATGGTGTGCATCTTGACCTCATTCCACCAAATGCAGTCTGAGAGTTTCCCTTTGAAGCTGATTTATAGCAAAAACATAAAGCCTAATGCATCTATTCAGGACGTCTAATGAACGCAATACCTTAATACAGAGTAATGCTAATCCATGCTTGCTCACAACAGACAGACATGATCATTACCATCATCATAATTATTATTCATGTAAGGCAATTAATGTTGCTGGTACCTCTATTCTGATGACTTCATTAGCATGGTGTTAAGGCAGAATATTGGGCAGATTCAAAAAGTTCCTCGGAGAGCTTTATCAACTCAGATATATGTATTATTGATATTTGTGTTTCCTTCCATGATTCTCTGCAGGAACCCAGAAAAGAGATTCACATCTTGCAAAATAATTTTAAATGTGTTGTAAAGACACAGAGATTTGTGTCTAGCATAATGGCCTCTAAAGACAATTAAATGAATCATTTAACTTAACCAAATTATCCTCAACAATGCCTGACGCTTAAATAGCTGTTTTCTAATGTATCTTGGCTGAAATAAGAACATTTCATGACATTTATTTTCCATTTACACTCTGTATCTCCTGACATACATTGCTCATTTAGGGTGTAATTTTTTTTCCGTAGTTCATGTGCCAGTTTTTAAAACATTTTATAAACAATGAATCTGATACTTTTAAAATCTGTTTTGTAAACAATTTTAAAAAGTGAAAAAAAAAAGAACTGAACAATTTTGGAAGCTGGAAACAAATGTAATTTCTGAATAAATAATGAGATTTATAAATAAATCTTATTCCTGTTTTTACACTACTGTCATTCCTGTTGTTCACCTATACTAGCAATGTCATCAATGGCTGAGGAAACAGGAGAAAGTTGCACTGGTGAATTAATCAATAATACACACTTGAGAGTAAAATAAAGAGTAATCAATATTTCACACCTTTATATTATTGAAATTAAAAACAAGGATATCTGTGAGTGATTGTTCTTTGTTTTACACACTAATCTGTATCCTACAGGATACTGACATTCAAAATCTGATTATCAAAGTTGTGAAAATATAATTCATTCTTTTTCCAACAAGAGCATATAAAATCATCCTTACAAAGCAATTTTCTAAAACAAAATCAAAAATAACAACCTTTATATCAGGGCCAGTGTCTTTCTATATATATGCTACCATTTGGGATTTTGATGTAAATGATGAGTCTCTTTTTGAATGAGGGCATGAAGTCACATGACCTGAGCACATGACTTCTTCCACCATTAGTGTTTCTTATGACATAAAGTGCCCTGCTGCTCACAGCCTGTCAAATGACTGCATCCCCCAGGATACAGAAATCATTTAAGCGTAATAAACAAAGGTCCCCCTGTAGCTTTAATTATAATAATCAGTTACTTCATGCATTAAAAAAGATGAAAATGCATTAATTCAAAGCAATTTTTCATAGAGTTGTATTTAACAGAGCAGTATGCTTTACTCAAGATTTCTATGTACCACTGAATATTAAAGTAAAAAAAAAAGAGAAACCTATCAACTCTATTTATCCATATGAGTAAATAATGTGGACTGGCTGGCTAAATCCCTTGAAATGCCTTGCCAGCTCCTGGCACTGGTTGAAGTCCCCCAGTCAAAATAAGAAGTGAACTAACGGCAAGATAAACAACCCGAACAACCTGTTTTCACTTAGGATACATATTTGTGGCCATTTACTCTGATTTTCGGCACATGGAAAAGCCTCTGAACTTGAAACTTTTAAAACAAAAAAGTAGCGCTCTCGGGCCTACGAGAAATAAAACACGAGAGCTTCCAGGATTGTAATGTCAAAAGGAAGATTTCATGCAATTTTCGGTTCTATAAAACGCAGACAAAATGCACTTGACCACATATTAATAGATTTCCTCAGCTATAGGACCCATGGAACCGATATCATTCTTATAAAAGCTCTCCTGAGCTGTTGCTATTCATGCTGACAGATAAAATACTGAGATGGCTCCGGCTTTAAAAGTCACATACTGTGTGTGGAATATCTAATATGAAAAATGTGATGATGATGTACATTCAGAGAGGATATATGCCAGGCACAGACTGAACAGTAAAGGTAATAGGAAGAGCTTTACTTTGAAGGGGTAATGGGTAATATGTGCCATTAAGTATTGCAAAAACGGTGGTGATTACTGCACACCCACCAATCACAGCGGAGGGGGAAATCTCTCATCGTCAGGCCAACACTCATATGAGCTCTTGATCTGCTGTAGATGAGATCGAGAGACAGCTCGTGATGAAGGGATTCTGTGTTGTGTAATTGTAAATGATTACTGTCTTTATACCACCAGGCGCTCCCTCGCTCTGTTCCTTTCACAGCATCAGCAGCTGGTTGAAATTCTTTTATGGTTTCTGAGGCCAAAAAAGAGCCTAATTCCACCAAATGGTGAGCAAAAAAAGCCGCCCACTATAGATATTTCCATCCAGAGAAATGAAATATTAAACATGTTCATTATACCCTCAATTTGCAGTTATTTCTCATTGCACACGGCCATTTTCCCATTTTCCCCGCTCTCTTATTGGCACGGCGCTCAGGGCCTTGAGAGAAATCTCTCTTTTATTATTTAAATCCATGCATGGGGGCTGAGCCAGGCGAATCATCTCACGTCTGCTAGCCCACTCCCTAATTCTGATTGGCAGCTTGATACACACTCAACGGATGGAGAGGGTGATAATGCCTGTGACAAAGAAAAAATATCTCCTCCCCGTTATGTTTTTATTGGTAATGGGGAATATGGAGTTCACACACAATAAAAGTAGCCTTAATAATTGGAAGTGGCAATGGGCTGTGTCCGCGAGTCTGTAGGGCTGTCAGCGCAGCGATGTAAATTTCTTTGACATGTTTTTGTCTGGCTAAAACTTTAATGTCGTGGGTGTGACCAATCGGATGCAAATGTTGTTTTCATCCCTCGCCGATGAGATGACCTCTGTCATTTCCCCGGGGAAATCAAGCTTTTAAAAGTATTTGATAGCTGTAACTCCACACACACACACACACACACACACACACACACACACACACACACACACACACACAGAGTCACAAAACTGACATACTGTATGCACAAACAAACACACAAGCACACATGTAACAGGGTCACACATGCAGGCACACATAAACTCAAGTGTATGTGTTTGTCAAGAGTGTGCCCTGCACACACACACACAGTCACTCATTCATGCACACATATGCAGATATAGAGTCCGTCCACACAATGAGCATCAACACTCATATTCTTGCCAACCTCCTCACCCACTCATTGATGCTTGGCTAATACATTCAACATGTGATGGTACACTTTTCAAAATATGATTTCCAAAAGGGCTCTTCCTGAAGGGCTGAGGTTCTACCCAGAACCACTTATTTCTGATGAAACCTTTTTTAAGAAAGGGTTTGTCAAGGGTTCTTTGTAAGACCGAGGGTTCCATGAAAAACCCTTTTTGGAAGGAAGAGTTCTTTCATCAAGGGTTCGGCAAGGATTGTTTGTAGCAGAATACAAAATTGTTTTTAATAGAATGCCTGGGAGAGTTCTAGATAAAACTCTTGGAATATAAAAGGGTTCTTGGTAGAACCTTCTGGGTGGGTTCTAGATGAGACCCTTGGAATAAAAAAAGGTTCTCTGTAGAACCTTTCACAGATGTTTCTAGGTGTAACTCTTAATTTTGGTTTCTGGGTAGAACTCTCTTAGAGGTTTCCAATTAGAACTTTTATAATAGGTTCTATCAGGAAGCAAAAACGTCCTCCTGTGAGGGCAAACCAAAGAACCCTTTCTGGTTCTAGTTTGCACCTTTATTTCTCAGAGTGTACTGTGTGCCTCCGTGTACTCAAACAGACACCTGATTAGATTGAAAGCACTCTTTGATGGCAGGTATAATGGCTTTGAACATGGACGGTGGACACAGCAGTTTCTCTGTCAGCCTGTCATAACCTCTGACAGGATAAAGAGGCCACAGCTCTGCCTATAACCATCCAGGCTCTGCTGCTGCTTACAGGCATCCACACCCAGAACACAGGCACACACAACACATAATTCTCTGTGTACATTACTATGCATGCATGTGTGGTGTGTGTGTGTGTGTGTGTGTGTGTGTGTGTGTGTGTGTGCGTGTCATGTGGATAATGCTGCATGCGAAGGCCAGCTTTAATATTGGTCTGGAATAACGGGCTCTTTTGTACATTGTGAGGCAGCCAGCATCTGAGACCAATAAAATAGTGGCCCTTGGGTCACCGCTCGAAGGATGAAGGAAGAAGATATAATCATACACAGAGGACACAACACCTTTTTTGTGCTTTCTCCGCATATTTGGGTGCGGAGAGAGTGCAGGTCCTTCATAAGTTTAATATTTTCACAGTGTGACCTTGTGTCACTAATAGAGTGGCTCGCCAATAAGCGTATATTGTATCTTTAGGGGGTGCAGCCATATTAGTGCAGCAATTG